>JAYKKT010000012.1:0-48838 GCA_036023115.1 Brasenia schreberi
CGGAGCTTTGAATGCCCACTGCTGGTTCTGTTTCATCCCCCGCGAGTCGGGCGCCTCTTGGGCCGATCGTCATCATCGGCCTGCTGTTTTTCATCATGGGCTTCTTCACCTGGATCAATGGGCCCTTGATTGGCTTTGTGAAGCTGGCATTCAACCTGGACGACGTGAACGCCTTCCTGGTGCCCATGGCTTTTTATCTGTCCTACTTTTTCCTGGCCCTGCCTTCGGCGGCGGTGTTCAAGCGCACCGGCATGAAGCGTGGCATGGCCATCGGGCTGTTTGTCATTGCCGCTGGCGCGGTGGTGTTTGGCCAGTTTGTCTCGATGCGCATTTATCCGGGTGCGCTGACCGGCTTGTTTATTGTTGGTGCGGGCTTGTCGCTGCTGCAGACGGCGGCCAATCCCTATATCAGCATCGTCGGGCCGATTGAGAGTGCGGCGCAGCGCATTGCGTGGATGGGCATCTGCAACAAGATTGCCGGCATCTTGGCGCCCTTGCTGCTTGGGGCTTTGGTGCTGTCGGATGTGGGGGTTCTGGCGCAGCGCCTGCAGTCGGCCGATGCGGCGGGTCGCGAGCTGCTGCTCAATGGCTTTGCCAGCAAGATTCACCTGCCCTATATGGTGATGGCGGGCGTGCTGGCGGTGCTGGCCGTGGGTGTCTTGTGGTCGCCGCTGCCTGATATCCGGGCTTCGGATGTCAATGGCGGCGGTGAGGCGTCGGGTGGCGCCGAGCGCAGCCTGGCCTCGTTCCCGCATCTGTGGCTGGGCGTGGTGTGCCTATTTGTTTATGTGGGCGCGGAGGTCATGGCGGGGGATGCGATTGGCACTTACGGTGCGAGCTTCAATCTGCCGGCCGATCAGACCAAGTTCTTCACCTCCTTCACGCTGGCGGCCATGCTGCTGGGCTATGCCGCTGGCCTGGTGATGATTCCCAGGTTTGTCTCGCAGCAGCGCTATCTGGCGATCTCTGCGACCCTGGGCATCTTGTTCTCACTGGGCGCCTATGTGACGCAGGGCTATGTGTCGGTGGGCTTTGTGGCGGCGCTGGGTTTTGCCAACGCGATGATGTGGCCGGCTATCTTTCCGCTGGCGATCCGTTCGCTGGGCCGGGCCACTGAGCGTGGCTCGGCCTTGCTGATCATGGGGATCGCTGGGGGCGCCATCATTCCGCAGGCGTTCGCGCAGCTCAAGCAGCACCATGACTTCCAGCTGGTGTTTGCCTGCCTCATGGTGCCGTGCTATGTCTACATCCTTTTCTACGGATTGTTTGGTCATCGCGTCGGTTTGCGCGGAGCGCGGGCAGCATGACTGAGGGCTCGCGCAAGCAAGCTGGCGCCGGGGCTGCCGAGGCTGTGGCGGGCAAGCCGCGTCCGCCGCGCCGGGCATCGATCCGTGATGTGGCGCAGGCGGCGGGCGTTTCCCTGAAGACGGTCTCGCGCGTCATCAACGAAGACCCGGCGGTTCGGCCTGAGATGCGCGAGCGTGTGCGCCAGGCCATTTCGGCTTTGAACTATCAGTCCGATCCGCAGGCGCGCAGCCTGCGCAGCGCTCACTCGTTCACGCTTGGCTTGGTTTACAGCAACCCCAACGCCCACTATCTGGTGAGTCTGCAAAACGGCGTGCTGTCGGCCTGTCGCGAGCAGGGCTACGGCTTGCAGATTCACCCCTGCAGCGCCACCTCGCCGGATCTGGTGGAGGAGTTGCTGGCCCTGGTGCGGCGCTCGCGGCTGGCGGGTCTGGTGCTGGCGCCGCCCATGTCTGAGCAGCGCGATCTGGTCGAGGCTTTGGCAGCGCATGGCGTGGCGCTCATTCGCATCATCTCTGCCAGCCAGGATGCGCGCGATGCGCAGGACTGCGTGCATGTGGATGACCGGCGCGCGGCGCACGCCATCACCGAGCATCTGATCCAGCTCGGCCACAGCCGCATCGCCTTTCTTTGGGGTGATGCTTATTACGAGTCCAGCGTGCAGCGCTATGCCGGCTACGCCCAGGCCATGCATGACTACGGCGTGGAGATTGACCCTGCCCTGGTGCTGGAGGGAGAGTTCAGCTTCAACTCGGGCTTTCGGTCCGCGCGCAAATTGCTGGCGCTGGCTGTGCCGCCGACGGCGGTATTTGGCAGCAATGACGAGATTGCGGCCGGAGTGCTGGCGGCGGCGCGCACGGTGGATTTTGATGTGCCGGACGATTTGGCGATCGCCGGTTTTGAGGACAGCCCCTTCTCACGGCTGACCTGGCCGCCGCTGACCACCGCCCGGCAAGACACCGGGGAAATTGGCCGTTGCGCGGCCTTGCGCCTGATTGATCGTGTGCGCCAAGTCCAGTCTGGCAAGGCGCCTGAGCCGGTGGCTGAGCGCTTCGCGCCCGAACTGGTGGTGCGCGCCTCCACAGCGCCTCCGCGGCGGCGCAAGCTGCGCGAAGACTGATGCCTCTCTTTGATAAATCCAATTAGATACCTGTAGATTGAAAAATTCTCCTGTCCAAGCTAATTTGTTGTTTATAGCCATTGAAAATCGTCTTTCTGGTGTGTGTTTTGGTATTTAATTGGTACTATCCGAGAATGGATAAGACGCTGAAATCGGTTTTCCTTTGGGCTTGGCCTGTGGTGTGCGCATGAATCAAGTTGAAGACACTTTGATGTTCCAGGAGGCGCGCGACGCGGCGTCTGTCATCGAGCGGCAGTTCGCGCGCAACGCGGCACTGATGGCCGCGCTGGGCGAGCGGCTGCGGGCGCGGCCGCCGCGCTTTGTGGTGACCGCCGCGCGTGGCAGCTCGGACCACGCGGCGGCTTACGCCAAATATGTGTTTGAAACCCGCTTGGGTTTGGTGACGGCTTCGGCCTCGCCGGCGGTCTCTTCGGTCTACGAGGTGCCGCAGCAGATGGACGGCGCGCTCTTCATTGCGATCTCGCAGTCGGGCAAGAGCCCCGATCTGCTCAAGAGCGCCGAAGCCGCCAAGGCCGCGGGGGCGGAGGTGCTGGCGTTTGTGAATGTCGAGTCCTCGCCGCTGGCGGCCTTGGCCGATACCGTGATCCCGCTGCATGCCGGGCCAGAGCGCAGCGTGGCGGCGACCAAGAGCTTTTTGTCCACGCTCGCAGCGGTGCTGCAGCTGGCTGCGTATTGGGCTGACGCGCCTGACCTCCATGCCGCGCTTGCCGCGCTGCCAGGGCAGATGCGTCAGAGCTGGGCGGGTGACTGGTCTCCACTGGTTGAGGGGCTGCGCGATGCGAGCCATTTGTTTGTGATCGGTCGGGGCTACGGACTGGGCGCGGCGTTTGAAGGCGCACTCAAGCTCAAGGAAACCTGCGGCCTGCATGCCGAGGGCATCAGCGCGGCTGAGGTGCGCCACGGTCCGATGGCGATTGTGGGCGCGGGCTTTCCGGTGCTGTTTTTTGCGCAAAACGACCACACCTTGGCCGGCACGCTGGCCTTGGCGCAGGAGTTCCGCCAGCGCGGTGCGCGTGTCTGGGTGGCGGCCCCCGGTGAGCTGAGCTCTGAGGCCCTGCCGCTGCTGCCCACGCCGCTGGATGGCGCCACGCCGGTTTCGCCTCTGGTGGCGCCGCTGCTGGCGGTGCAGAGCTTTTACCGGGCGGCCGCCGCGCTGTCGCTGGCGCGCGGGTTCAACCCGGATGTGCCGCCGCATCTGCGCAAGGTCACGGAGACGCTTTGATGAATCTGCGAGCGCATCCGTGGCGGGTTTGGGTGCGTCTGTGCGCGCTGCTCGGTGTGTTGCTAGGCTTGTGGGGCTTGAGTTTGGCTGCAGCCGCAGCCACCCGCATCGACATCAATACCGACTGGCAGTTCCGCACCGATGCCAAGGAAGAGGGCGTGGCCGCAGGCTGGCCGCGCAGCCTGCCGGCGAACACGCGCAGTGTCGAGGTGCCGCATACCTGGAATACGGGCGAGCAGGCCGATTTCGAGGGCACGGGCTGGTATTTCCGCCGCCTGGACCTGCCGTCCACGCTGGGTGAGGACGCGCATGTGGAGCTGCACTTTGGCGCCACGTTCTACCTGGCCCGCGTTTGGCTCAACGGTGTGGAAGTGGGGCGCCACGAAGGTGGGCATACGGCCTATGCCTTTGACATCAGCCGGCTGCTGCGCCGGGGCGGCCCGAACTTTCTGGCGGTCGCCATCGACAACCGGCCCAGCGTGCACAGCATCCCTGGGCACGCGATGCGCCTGGCGGGCAGTGGCAGCGTTTGGTACGACTGGTGGCATTACGGCGGCCTGGTGCGCGATGTCTGGCTCACCGTGGGCGATGGCGCGCTGATTCGCCGCCAGGCGCTCAGCGCCGAGCTGCGCGGTGCGCTGGCGGGCAAGACGGTGGGTGATGAGCCGGCGCGTGTGGCGACGCGTCTTGAGCTGGAAAACGCCAGCGCCAAGGCGCGCAGCTTCAAGCTGCTGAGCACGGCCTTCGCGCCGGACGGCCGCGCCGTGGCCAGCGCGCGCAGCGAGCTGCAGTTGCCGGCGCAGGGCAAGGGCAGTGTGGAGCTGCGCCTGTCCATCGAGCGGCCGCAGCTGTGGAATGTGGGCGATGGCCAGCTCTACCGCGTGGTCAGCGAGCTGCAAGACGCATCGGGCCGAGTGCTCGATGTGCGCAGCGACACCCTGGGGCTGCGCCGCATCGAGCTGCGCGATCGCAAGCTCTGGGTGAACGACAACCCGGTGCGCCTGAGCGGGCTGACCCGCCATGAGGACACGCCTTGGGAGGGCCTGGCCGAAACCCGCGGCAGCATCCTCCATGACTGGAATGATCTGCGCGATCTGCACACCACGCTGACGCGCCCGGTCCACTATCCGCAGCACCCGGCGGTGCTGGACTATGCCGATCGCCACGGCATTTTGCTGGTGCCCGAAATCCCGATCTGGCAGTTCAGCGAAGCGCAGCTGAAAGACCCGCGCGTGCTGGCCCTGGCGCAGCAGATGATGAGCGAGATGATCGCCTCAGACGGCAACCACGCCAGCATCTTTGCCTGGAGCATCTGCAATGAAAGCGATGCGCGCCTGCCCGGCGGCCTGGCCTATGTGCAGCGCATGAAGGCGCTGATCCGCCGGCTCGACCCGGCGCGCTTTGTGACCTTTGCCGACTCCGATGTCAGCATCGCGCCCTGGCAGGAAAGCCAGGCGCTGCATGAGGCCGACTTCATCATGGCCAACGCCTATTTCGGCAGCTGGAGTGGTGGCGCCGAGCAGGTCGAGCCGTGGCTGGACTTCATGCAAAAGACCTATCCGGACAAGGCGCTGGTGATCTCCGAATACGGCTACGTCGGCCCCTTTGCGCCCAATGCCGCCGAGGCCGACCGCCAGCGCATTGCCAATTTGCAGCAGCAGCTCGATGCGTTTGCGCGGCGCGACTTCGTGGCGGGCGCCATCTTCTGGATCTACCAGGACTACAAGTCGCACCGCAATCTGGCGGTGGGCGAGACCGCCGGCTATGTGGACCACGGCGTGGTGGACGAAAACCGCCAGCGCAAGCCTTCCTATGAGGCCTATAAGCAGCGCAATGCGCCGATGACGGCGCAGCTTGGCTGGGTGTGGGAAGGCGAGGGCCTGGCCGGCTTCAATGCGCAGCTGCAGGCCAATCGCCCGCAGCAGCTGCCGTCCTATCCGCTGCTGGGCTACCGGGCCGAGTGGCGCATGCTGGACCGCGATGGCCGCCTGATCGGCCAGGGCACGCAAGCCTTGCCCGACCTGGCGGCCGCCTACAACTTGCGCGGCCACTGGCCGGCGGAGAAACAGCTGGTCGGCGCAACGCTGCGCTTGCGCGTGCTGGCGCCCGATGGCACCGAGGCGCTGGCCACCCGGCTGGAATTTGCCGCGCTGCGCCTGGGCGCCGCGCCTTATCCAGCGGGGCCCGCTGCTGTGCCGCCCGCGCCCTGAACCCCGAGGACACCACGATGACGCCTTCACGATTTCGCCGCCTGAGTGCCATGAGCACGCTGGCCGCCGCAGTGACCACTTTGGCCGCTACTTTGGCCACCGCCACTTTGTCCCCAGTCTGGGCGCAGACCCGGGGGGCGGGCGTGGACCCGACCGCACCGAGCGCGGCAAGGCTCACGCCGGCGGAGATTGACGCCATCTGGCGCCAGTCGGTGGCCAAGTTTGACGGCGAGCGCGCACGCGTGCTCAAGAACGTGCAGGCCGGCGTGAACGCAGGCCCGTTTCGCGCCGATTGGACCTCGCTGCAGGGCTATAAGACGCCGCAGTGGTATGCCGACGCCAAGTTCGGCATCTTTGTGCACTGGGGCGTGTTTTCGCTGCCGGCATTTGGCAACGAGTGGTACTCGCGTGAGATGTACCAAGAGGGCAGCAAGCACCACGAGCACCATCTCTCCACCTACGGCTCGCCGGCGAGTTTTGGCTACAAAGACCTGATCGCGCGCTTCAAGGCCGAGCGCTTTGATCCGCAGGCCTGGGCGCATCTGTTCGCACAGGCTGGCGCCAAATACGTGGTGCCGGTGGCCGAGCACCACGACGGCTTTGCGATGTACCGCTCGCGGCTGAGCGACTGGACGGCTGCCACTATGGGCCCCAAGCGTGATGTGCTGGGCGAGCTGGCTCAAGCCATTCGCGCCGCAGGCATGCGCTTTGGCACCTCGTCGCACCGCGCCGAGCACAACTGGTTTTTTGATGGCGGCCGGCGCATCGCCTCCGATGTGAATGACCCCAAGTACGCCGCGCTCTACGGCCCGGCGCAGCTGCGGGTGCTGCAAAGCAAGGATGACGGCGAGCTCCAGCATGACTGGACGCCGGTCTCGCAGGCCTGGCTGGATGACTGGCTGGCACGCACCGCCGAGCTGGTGGACAGCTACCACCCGGACCTGCTGTATTTCGACTGGTGGATCGGCCACGCGAGCATGCGCAACACCATGGCCAACTTTGCCGCGTACTACTACAACCAGGGCGCCAAGCGTGGCGAGGCCACCGTCATCAACTTCAAGCTCAATGCCTTGCCGCAGGGCGCGGGCACTTTTGATGTGGAGCGCGGCCAGATGGTGGGCATTCAGCCGCAGACCTGGCAGACCGACACCTCGATCAGCAATGCCTCCTGGGGCTATATCGACGGCGACACCTACAAGCCCGCTGGGCAGCTGCTGCATCAGCTGATTGATGTGGTGTCCAAGAACGGCAATCTGCTGCTCAACATCGGCCCGCGCGGCGACGGCAGCATTCCCGAGCAGGCCCGCGACATCTTGCTGGAGATGGGCCAGTGGCTGAAGATCAACGGCGAAGCCATCTACGGCAGCCGCCCCTGGACGCGCTTTGGCGAAGGCCCGACCGAGGTGGTGGGCGGCACCTTCCAGGACCGCAATGCCAAGCCCTACACGCCGCAGGATTTCCGCTTCACCACCCAGGGCCCGGTGCTCTATGCGATTGGCCTGGGTTGGCCGCAGCCCGGCGCAGACGGCCGCAGCGAGCTGCTGATCCACTCCCTGGCCCCAAGCGCCCTGGCCGCGCCGGTCAAGCGCGTGACGCTGCTGGCCGACCGCAGCAGCGTGCCCTTCACCCAAGACGCCAGCGGCCTGCATCTGCAGCTGCCCAAAGAGCCGGTGGGGCGTTACGCCTACGTCTTCAAGATCGAAGCGCAATGAGCTTGCGGTCTTGCCCTCATTCCTCAGACCAGAGAAACACTGCCATGCCTCACCCCCTCTTCAGCCTGCGGCCCCAGCGGCTGTTTGCATTCGGCCTGCTGGCCCTGCTGGTGGCCTTCATGCCGCGTGCCTTTGCGGCGCCGCGCGCGCTTTTCTACATGATGGAGACGCAGAAGTCGGTCAACTCCTTTGTCGCGCATGTCGACAAGGTCGATCTGCTGGTGCCCACCTGGTATGGCGTGGATACGGCCGGTTTGGTCAACGGCGCGCCCAATCCGCTGGTGCTGTCGCTGGCCAAGAGCAAGCGCGTGCCGGTGATGCCTATCGTGTCCATGACCACGGGCCGCGATGGCTTTCACAAGCTGATGTACGACGAGCAGGCGCAGGCGCGCATGAACGTCTGCGCTGGTGCGTGCGGCCAAGGAGAACGGCTATATCGGCTTCCAGTACGACTTTGAGAACATCGCCTGGACCGATCGCGATGCCTTCACCAAGATGGCCAAGGGCACGGCAGACGCGATGCACAAGGCGGGTCTGCAGCTCAGCGTGGCGGTGGCGCCCAATGCGCCAGGCGCGGCGGGCCGCAGCCCGTTCTCGAAGTGGATGTGGGAGTTCTGGCGCGGTGCTTACGACCTGGAGGCGCTGGGCCGTGTGACCGATCTGGTCTCGCTGATGACCTACGACCAGCACACCCGCTGGACCGCACCCGGCCCGGTGGATGGCTGGCGCTGGATGAATGCGCACCTGGAGTACGCGCTCAAGGTGGTGCCCAAGAACAAGCTCTCGCTGGGCATTGCGCTTTATGGCTACCGCTGGTCCACCGGCAACCCGGTGCGTGAAGACGGCAAGGAAGCGCCCAATATCGTGGGCGACTACATCGATGCCGATGAATCCATCCCGCTGGCCGCCACCTACGGCGCCAAGATCCAATGGGACGAAGCCGACCGCACGTCTTACTACTGGTTCGAGCGCGATGACCTGCGCGAGTGGGTGTTCATGCCCGATGCACGCGGCTTTCGCGAGCGCTATGAGCTGGTCAAGCAGCAAGGGCTGGACGGCTTCAGCGCCTGGGTGATCGGTGCGGAAGATCCGGCCGTGTGGGACGTGCTCCCGCTGTCGCGCCGCTGAAGGTCTGTCACATGCGTGTTGCTCGTCTTGGAGTCCAAAATCTGCGCATGACGCTGGCGCTGACGCTGGCCGTGGCGGGGGGGGGCAGCGCATGGGCATCGCCCAGCGCGAGCGAGGCCTTGGCCGCTCCCATCGCCGCAGCCGTGGCTGTGGCCCCCGCGCCATCCGTGCTGCCCCTGGTGCCCATGCCGGCGCAGGTGGCGCGCAGCGATGCTGGGCTGCGCCTGACGCAAGGTGCGCTCGATCGCGGTGCCGGCGGGCGACGCTGGCGCGCTGCGCGTGGCGCAGTCGCTGGCGGACATGGCCTGGCGTGACCGAGGCCTGCGCCTGCTGCCGCGCGTGGGCGCGCATGGCGCCATCGTGCTGGCGCGCAGCACGGCTGAGGCGCCGGACGCGTATCAGCTGGATGTGCAGCCCAGCGGCATCACGCTCAAGGCCAGCGGCGATGCGGGTCTGTTCTACGCCAGTGTCAGCCTGTGGCAGTTGCTCAGCGCCGATGGCGCTCGGGGCGATGTCAGCCTGCCGGGTTTGCATATCACCGACGCGCCACGCTTTGCCTGGCGCGGCCTGATGCTGGACGTGGTGCGGCACTTCGCGCCGGTGGCGGATGTGAAGGCTTTGATCGACCAGATGGCGCTGCACAAGCTCAATGTGCTGCATCTGCATCTCAGCGACGACCAGGGCTGGCGCATCGAGATCAAGCGCTATCCGGCGCTGACCCGCGTGGGCGCCTGGCGCACGCCGCCGGGCGGCGAGCCGGCTCGCTATGGCGGTTTCTACACCCAGCAACAAATGCGCGGGCTGGTGGCTTATGCGGCGGCGCGCCACATCACCATCGTGCCCGAGCTCGACATGCCCGGCCATGCGCAAGCGGTGGTGGCGGCCTATCCGGAGGTGGGGGTGGACATGGGCGCGCACCGGGCCGAACCCGCGCGCCCGCCGTCTCGGTGGACTGGGGCGTCAATCCCTATCTCTACAACATCGATGAGCCCTCGATTGAGTTCGTGCAGCAGGTTCTCGACGAGGTGATGGCGGTGTTTCCGTCGACCTTCATCCATGTGGGCGGCGACGAGGCCATCAAGGACCAATGGAAGGCCTCGCCGCGGCGTGCAGGCGCGCATGAAGGCGCTTGGTCTGCCCAACGAAGAGGCGCTGCAGGCTTGGTTCATCGGGCGCATCGGCGGCTATCTGGCCCACCACGGCCGGCGCTTGATTGGCTGGGATGAGATTTTGGAGGGCGGCCTGCCTGAGGGCGCCTCGGTCATGTCCTGGCGCGGCACTGACGGCGCGGTGGCCGCTGCCAATCTCGGCCACGATGTGGTGATGGCGCCAGCCGGTTCCATGTACTTTGACAATCTGCAGAGCCTGCACGGCGACGAGCCCGAAGGCCGCCTGGCGCAGCTGCCGATTGAGCGGGTCTACCAATTCGACCCCACGCCGCAGGGCCTGGATGCTGACAAGGCCAAGCATGTGCTGGGTATCGAGGCTGCTTTGTGGACCGAGTACATGCCCTCGCGGCGCCACAAGGAGTATGCGATCTTCCCGCGCATCGCCGCACTGGCCGAGGTGGCCTGGTCGCCGCAGTCTGCGCGGGATTGGCAGGGCTTCTTGCCGCGCTTGGCGCTGCAGCGCGCGCGCTATCTGAGGCAGGGCGTGAACGCGTCGGACAGCGCCTTCGCCGTGCAGTTCGACATCGAGGCCGGGGCGAACGCCATGCTGGCCGCCGGCCGCGGGCTGGTGCGCTTGTCCAATCAAGTGGCTTGGGGCGATCTGCACTACACCCTGGACGGCAGCGATCCCACGCCGGCCTCGCCCGGCCTGAAAGCCGGCAGCCCCGCGCTCATTGATGTGATGCTGCCGGCGCGGCTGCGCGCCCAGGCTTTTGACGCCGCCGGCCAGCCGCTGGCGGCGGTGCGCGAGCGGCGCTTTGACACCCAGCATCTGATGAGCCGCAGCAGCAGCGAGCTGAAGGCCTGCCCTAACGGCGAGATGGGCCTGCGCGTGCCCTTGCGACCCGAGTCCACGCAGTGGGCGCCGGTGTTCAACGTCAATATCTTCGATGCCTGCTGGATCTACCCGCAGGCGGCGCTGGACGGCGTGCGCGGCATCGCGGTGGACGCCGCGCGGCTGGCGCGCAACTACGGGCTCGCGCATGACGCGGTGAAGGTGGTGCAGCATCCGGCCAGCACGCTCGCAGGGGAGCTTGAAGTGCGCCAGGACAGCTGCCAAGGCCCGCTGCTGGCACGCCTGGATTTGCCCGCCGGCCACGCATTGCAGACCTTGCCCTTGAGCGCTGCGCTGCCGGCTACTGAGGGCGTTCACGACCTGTGCCTGCGCTTCACGGCCACCATCCACGGGCCTTTGTATGCGCTGGATGCGGTGCATTTGCTGCTGAATGAGCCGAGTGCTTCGGGTGCACCCACCCCATCAACACACTGACGAATCGACGAACGACACCATGGCCGCAGCTTTCTCCATTCTTCGCTTCGCTCGTGTGCGACGGCTCCTGGGCTTGACAGCGATGTTGCGGCGCCGCTGGCCAGGCCCTGCTGCGCCAGGAGGTGCTGCACCAGGGCTGGCAGTTCAGACTGCTGCCTGATCCCCAGGCCCTGCGAAGCCCATCCCGAGGCAGCGGTGTGGCGGGCTGCCACGGTGCCGGGCACGGTGCAGACGGATTTGCTGGCGCACAAGCTGCTGCCCGATCCGCTGGAGGCGGACAACGAGGCGCGGCTGCAGTGGGTTGGCCTGTCGGATGGGGTACCGGCTGCAGTTCGAGGTCGATGCCGCGCTGCGCGCCAGGAGCACGTGGAGCTGGTGTTCGACGGGCTGGATACCTTTGCCGAGGTCACGCTCAACGGGCAGCCGCATGGCCTCGGCCGACAACATGTTTCCGCCGCTGGCGCGTGCCGGCGCAAGGCCCCGCGGCCGGCCTGCTGAAGGCTCAGGCGCAACACGCTGGTCAGGTGACGCTGGCCTCGCCCATCCGCGGACCTTGCCCTGGTTGATCAAGCAGCCCTACGCCTTGCCGGGCGCCTACGACTCGCAGTTCGGCGACGAGCCAAGGGCGTGGCCACCTCCAGCTATGTGCGCAAGGCGCAGTACCACTACGGCTGGGACTGGGGTCCGCGCTTTGTTGCTTTAGGCATCTGGAAGCCGGTGCGCATCGAGAGCTGGAACAGCGCGCGCATTGAGGATTTCCATGTGCGCAGCAGCGCGTTGACGCCGGCGCGGCGCAGCTGGCGTGCGCTGAGCTGGAGGTGGACGCCAGCCGCGCGGGCAAGGCGGCTGCGGGTGGAGGTCACGCGCCCACGGCGCCCTTCAGCCTGACCCAGGACGTGGTGCTGGATGTGGGTCACAACAGCTTCAGCGTGCCGGTGCGCATTGAGCGGCCGCAGCGCTGGTTCCCAGCCGGCTATGGCGCGCAGCCCATGTACAGCCTGCGCGCGAGCTTGACGCAAGGCGGCCGCTGGACCAGGCCGAGCGCCGCACCGGGCTGCGCAGCGTGGTGCTGCAGCGCGAGGCCGACGCCTGGGGCCGCAGCATGGCCTTCGTGGTGAACGGCATCCCGGTGTTCGCCAAGGGCGCGAACCTGATCCGCTGGACAGCTTCGCGCAACCGCGTCACGCGCGAGCGCCAGCGCGCGCATGCTGCGCAGCGCCCAGCGCGCGCACATGAACATGCTGCGCCTGTGGGGCGGCGGCTACTACGAGAGCGATGAGTTCTACGAGGAAGCCGACGCGCGGGGCCTCCTGATCTGGCAGGACTTCATGTTCGGCGGCGCCGATCTTGCCGGTGGACCGCGCCGTTCCAGGACAACGCGCGCCAGGAAGCCGTCGAGCAGGCGCCGGCGCCTGCGCGATCACCCCAGCATCGTGTTGTGGTGCGGCGGTAACGAGGTGCAAGCCAACTG
Organism: Brasenia schreberi; assembly: GCA_036023115.1. Lineage (NCBI taxonomy): Eukaryota > Viridiplantae > Streptophyta > Magnoliopsida > Nymphaeales > Cabombaceae > Brasenia > Brasenia schreberi. The sequence goes on from JAYKKT010000012.1 coordinate 12,629, forward strand.
GGAGAGCTGGGATGCCACGCTGGCCTTCAAGAGCCGCCTCTCGCCCGACGAGCGCGAACGCCTGTGGAGCGCCAACCTCAAGCTCTTTGGCGAGGTCTTGCGCGGCGTGGTGCAGCGCTACGCGCCCGAGGTGCCTTACTGGGCCACCTCGCCGGGCGTGGATCTGGAGGGCCCTTCCGGTCAGATGGACGACGGCGATCTGCACTTCTGGCGCGTCTGGGGCGGCTCGGCGCCGGTGGAGACCTTTCTGGAGACCACGCCGCGTTTCATGTCCGAATACGGCCTGCAGTCTTACCCGGAGATGCGCACCATCGAGAGCTTTGCCAAGCCCGAAGACCTGCGCCTGGACTCGCCCGTTATTCGCGCGCACCAGAAGTTTGGCGTGGCCGTGGGGCCGGACGTGGGCAATGACCGCGTGCTCTTCTACATCCGCAAGAACTACGGCGAGCCCAAGGACTTCGCCTCCTTCGTCTACCTCAGCCAGGTGATGCAGGCCGAAGGCATCGGCTGCCGCCGGCGGCGAACCTGCGCAGCCGCGCCGCGCGCCATGGGCTCGCTGTACTGGCAGCTCAACGACGTGTCTGGCCCGGCGCCTCCTGGTCCAGCATCGACGTGCACTTTGGCGCTGGAAGGCGCTGCAGTTCCATGCCCGGCGCTTCTATGCCGATGTGGCGGTGGCGGCGCTGCGCCGCGGTGAGCGCACCACCATTCGTCTGTGGTATCGACGGACGCAGCCAATGGACGCCGAACTGCGCCTTCGCGTGATGGATTTTGAACGGCCGCGTGCTGCGCCGACGAGCGCTTGCCCGTGAGGCTGGCGCCGCTGGCCTGCCACCGCCGCTGCAGGTGGCCGACGCCGAGCCCTGCAGCGGCCAGGCGGATGCGACGGCGCACGCTGCGCGGTGGCCGAGCTGCGAAGTGGGCGGCCGTGCTGTCAAGAAGCCTGGTTTATTTCGCGCCGTCGCGCCGTCTGCACCTGCCCGAGCCGGGCCTGGTGGCCGAGCTGCAGGAAGATCCCGCGGCCGGGCCGCGGGCACTACCGTTTTGTCGCTGAAAACGGCCGAGCGCCTGGCGCGCGCCGTTTGGGCCGATTTCGGCGCGCTCGACGCCGAGCTTGATGACAATGCGTTTGACCTCGCGCCAGGGGCTGAAGCGAACGTGACGCTGGCCGTGCGGCCTCGCCGAGCCAGCTGAAATCCCAGCTCTCGATGCGCTCCATTTACGGTGCAACGCTGCGCTGATGGTGCATCAATGCGCGGGCTTGGGGCGTGCGTGATCGAGTTCGTTTTTTGTGCGGCGGATGTTGCGAAATCGCGCCAGAAAACGATGACGATCTGATGATGTTTTGTTGACAAGACCTAAGCCCACAGCCTGCCGCCATGTAAGCAGCTGCGAAAAAGTTGCTTGCATTCCGGAGAGGAGGGGTGTTGCGAAAGGCGGGGTACTCGCTTTTCTGGGCTCTTCGATGAAGCCATCGAAGAGCCGCTGGCAGCGCTTCTGCACATCTCATCGGCTGCTAGGTTGCAGACGGTCTGAGGACCGTTTCCAGTTCCCCAAATCCTTCTTTCAAGGCCTTCGATGATGAAACCGTCTCTTGTCCTGACCACCCTGGTGTCTTCGATGGCGGCTGTGCGCGCCAGCATGGCGCAAGCGCGTGCGGCGCCCAGCGCGCAGCGTCCTCGCCAGAGCTGCCGCCGCGAAAGACAGCGCCGAAACGACCCGCTGCTCTGGATGCCGTGCTGGTCACCGGCTACAAGCGCCAGCCTGCAGCGCGCGCATGGATCCGTCAAGCGCAACGCCAACGCGGTCGTCGACGCGATCAGCGCCGAGGACATCGGCAAGTTCCCCGACACCAACGCCGCCGAATCGCTGTCGCACCTGCCCGGCATCACCGTCGACCGCCTGTTCGGCGAAGGCGAGAAGGTCAGCATCAACGGCGCCGACCCCGCGCTCAACCGCATCCTGATCAACGGCCAGACCATCGCCTCCGGCGACTGGGGCGGCAACCCGACCGACACCAGCGGCCGCACCTTCAACTACACGCTGCTGTCGCCCGAGATCATCGGCCTGATGGAGGTCTACAAGTCGCCCGAGGCCCGCATCGACGAAGGCAGCATCGGCGGCACGGTGATCATCCACACCCGCAAGCCGCTGGACCTGCCGGCGAACACGCTGCGCGGATCCCTTGGCTACAGCTACAACGACCGCTCCGCTGACGGCAATCCGCGCGGCTCGCTGCTGTACAGCTGGAAAAACGATGCCAAAGACCTTGGCTTCCTGGCCACGGTCACGCACGACAAGCAAAATCTCTCGCAAGGCGGCGTCGAGATGTCGGTGTACGGCAACGGCCTGGGCACCGGCACACGTCCAGCCTGACCAGCATCACACAGCGGCGAGCGTCGCGAGCCGAAGACGCGCAGGTGCCCTATATCGACAGCGACGTACTTCCAGCAGGTGCGGCAGCGCGATGGCCTGCAAGGCGCCATTCAATGGAAGCCCAACGAGCGCAACGAGATGAACCTCACCGGCATTTACGTCAAGGGCACGTACGACAACTTACAGCCAGTCGCGCTATGTGGGCGCGGCCGCTGTGCGGCGACCAGAACAAGATGACCTCGGTCAACATCAGCAACGGCTACGTGACCGGCGGCACGGTCTCGGCGGCGAGCTCGCCCTACGGCCAGCCCTATGCGGAGCAGGACGCCAACTACCTGCGCCTGTCCGACCGTCGTTACCAGAGCCTGAACCTGCGCCACGACCTCAAGGCTGGACGACTGGAAGTTCACCACCCAGGGCGGCTACACCTCGGCCAGCGGTGGCAAGAATCCCGAGTACCTGATGAAGTTCTTGCTGCAGTCCGGCGGCTATTCCTTCAACTACGGTCCGCAGTCCGCCAGCGTCACCTACGACGCCAACAGCAGCGCAGCCAGCAACTGGGGCCTGAAGGCCGCGCCGGCTGGCTCGCCCCCCGGGCGACACCAGCATCAGCGGCAAGTACCAGGCCGGCGGCATCGAGTACACGACCACCAAGGACAAGGAGAACTACTTCCAGTTCGACATCGCGAAGAACGTGGAGTGGGGCCCGGTCAAGGAGCTGCTGTTCGGCGTGAAGTACCTGGACCACCTGAACAAGCAGGACTCCATGGGCAACCGCATCAACACCACCTCGACGCCATCACGCTCACGCAGTTCGGCCCGCGGCAATGCGCCATCGGGCAACCTGTTCAACGGCCTGGATGTCAGCGCCGATCTGCCGAACTGGCCGACGGCGGCCAGCCGCGACGCGGGCTCAAGTCCTACCTGCTCGAGCCAGCCGCAGGGCGCGATAGCTGTCAAGAAGACTCGACCTTCAACGTGGAGGAGAAGACCCAGAATCTCTACACGCAGTTCAACTACGAGCTCCACAAGCTGCGCGGCAATTTCGGTGTGCGCTATCTGCACACCAGCGACAGCGCGTCCTACTACCTGTCCTCAGACGGCGGCACGACCTACACCTCGGTCACAACCGACACCTCCTACAACAAGTTCCTGCCCAGCCTCAACGCGGCTTACGACCTGGACCCCACCAAGACGGTGCGCTTCTCGGTGGCCAAGGTGCTGGCTCGCCCGCGTTACGCTGATCTGGCCGGCGCCACCACGCTGGACTCCGTCAAGCTCACCGGCAGCGGCGGCAATCCTGCCCTGAAGCCCTACGAGTCCACGAACTTCGACTTGGCCGGCGAGTGGACCTTCGCCAAACACGGCATGTTGGGTGCGGAGTTGTTTGTGCGCGACGTGGACAGCTATGTGGTGAGCGTCACCAACGACCGCGTCATCAACGGCCAGACCTATTCGATCACCTCACCGGTCAATGCCAGCTCGGCCAAGGTCATGGGCACCTCGCTCATGTTCCAGCAGGCCCTGTGGCAAGGCTTTGGCATCGAGAGCAATTACACCTGGGCCAAGGCCAATACCGCTAATGGCTTGAACATGCCCTACCTGTCGAAGAACACGCTCAACCTGATTCCTTACTACGAGAACGGCGCCTTCATGGCGCGCCTGATCTACAGCTGGCGCTCGCAGTACTTCACGCAGGTGGGTCGCCTGAATTCGCAGGTCTTCACCGGCTCGTACAAGGAGTTGGGCCTGTCGGCTTCGTATGAAGTCAACAAGCAAATCAGCGTCAATCTGAATGCGTCCAATCTTTTGGATTCCACGTACTACCAGTACAACGGCGACGCCAATGCGCCGGTTGGTTTCTACAAGAACGGCCGCACCCTCATGCTCAGCATGACGATGAAGATGTAAGTGGAGCTGAAAGTAACCGATCAGGCGCGTGTGCCTGATCGGTTTTTCTTGTCATGACCGAATGCCTGAGCCCCATGTCTGAATCTCCGATCAAAAACCTGCTGACCCTGGTGGTGGCGATGAGCTGCCAGCTGCCGCTGACGGGCGTGGCGGTGGCCGCCACGTCCTTTGCCGACACCAAACCCTCGCCCCAGCAGGTTCAATGGCAGGACCGCAGCTTTGGGGTGATCGTGCATTTCGGCACCAACACCTTTTTGGACCGCGAATGGGGCGACGGCACCGCCGCGCCTGCGGTCTTCAATCCTGATCAGGTCGACCCTGGCCAGTGGGCGCGTGCGGCCAAGGCGGCCAGCGCCAATTACATGGTGCTGGTGGCCAAGCACCACGACGGCTTTGCCTTGTGGCCCACGGGTGAGAGCGATTACTCGGTCAAAAGCAGCCCGTGGATGGGCGGGCACGGCAATCTGGTGCGCATGACGGCCGATGCGCTCAAGAAAGAGGGCATGGGCATGGGCGTCTATCTCTCGCCCTGGGATCGCCATGAGCCGCGCTATGCCGACAGCCGCGCCTACGACAAGTTTTATGCCGCCCAGCTCGTGGAGCTGGCCTCGGGCTACGGTCCCTTGGTGGAGTGGTGGCTGGACGGTGCGGGCAGCGCCGGCCATGTCTATAACTTTGAGCGCTATGTGGAAGAGCTGCGCACCTACCAGCCCAATGCGATGGTGTTTGCCGATACCGCATTGTTCGAGTACGGGGACATCCGCTGGGTCGGCAATGAGATCGGCGTGATCGAGGGTGAGAACTGGAATGTCATCGACCGCCACGGCCAGCTGCGCTGGCGGCCGGTGGAGGTCGACGCCCCTTGCACAAAGACTTCTGGTTCTGGAACTCGCGTCCTGAGTTTGCGGCCGCGCTCAAGACCGTGGGCGAGCTGATGCAGAACTATGAGGACAGCGTCGGTCGGGGCGGGCAGCTGCTGCTGGGGCTGGCGCCTGATCGCCACGGCCTGCTACCCGAGGCCGATGTGAAGCGCTTGTCCGAATTTGGCCAGGCGCTGCAACAGCGCTATGGCGACGCGGCCAATCTCGCCGCCGGCCACGGCAAGGCGGGCGCCAAGTCCGCAGCGGCGCTGGACAACGATCCGAGCACCTACTGGAACGTCACCGAGGCCAATCAAGGCCTGCTGGAGGTCGACCTGGGCAAGCCCGTGAGCGTGGATCGCGCCCTGACCATGGAGCGCTTGGAGGACGGCCAGCATGTGCGCGGCTACACCCTCCAGGCCTGGGATGGCGGCCGCTGGAAGACGCTGGTCAAAGCGCAGGCCATTGGCCATATGAAGATCGACAAATTCACCCCGTTCACCGCGCGCCGCTGGCGCCTGCACATCGACTCCAGCGTGGGCACGGCCAGCATCCGCGAGTTCAAGCTCTTTGCCACACAGCCATGACCGAGCTGAGGCCGCGCATCGAGGTGATCGTGCTGAGCGCCGATGAGGCCTGCCAGGCTGAAGCCGCCGGAGCCGATCGGATTGAAGTCGTGTCTGACATGGCGCAGGGCGGGCTCACGCCATCGGCCGAGGTGGTGCAGGCCATCACGCGGCGCTGCGGGCTGCCGGCCATGGTCATGCTGCGCCCACATGCGCGCTCCTTTGTTTACGACGAGGCGGATATGCGCGCCATCCGCGAATCGGTGGCGATGAGCCGCGATGCCGGCGCGCATGGCCTGGTCTTTGGCGCGCTGACGCCCGAGGGCGATATCGACACCGCGCGGCTGGAGCAGGTGCTGCGCTGGGCAGACGGCATGTCGCTGACCTTTCATCGCGCCTTCGATGCCGCGCGCGATCCGCAGCAGGCCTTTGGTGTGCTGGGCCAGTACCGCGGTCGCGTGACGCAGCTTTTGAGCTCGGGTGCGGCGCCCACGGCCGAGCAGGGCCAGGGGCTTTTGCAAACCTTGGTGCGGCGCTGGCGGCAAGGTGAGGGCGTTGAGCTGCTGGTGGGCGCTGGTGTGCATGCCGGCAATCTGGCGGCTTTGCACCGTGTGATCGCGGCCGAGCAATACCATGTGGGCAGCGGTGCGCGCGTTGGCGGCAGCTTTGACGCTGCGATTGATGCGGGCCGGGTGGCTGCGCTTCGGAGTGCGCTATGAGCGAACGTCGCCGCAGCATTCATGGCCTCTCACGCCGCAGCTGGCTGGCCCGTCTCGCCGGCCTGGGCGCTTGGGGCTGGGCCGCTTGCGCTTCGCAGGCTCAGGCCGCTGCTGCCGCTGCTCCCCCCGGCCTCATCTTGCAAAAAGAGTTCATCGACGAGCACCAGACCACGCCGCAGGTCCACGCCTCCACGCTGACCGAGTTGCCGGACGGCTCTCTGTTGGCGGCCTGGTTTGGCGGCACGGCCGAGCGCGCGCCCGATGTGCGCATCTGGTGCGCGCGCCGTGATGCCAATGGCTGGAGCCGCCCGCAGGCCGTGGCTGACGGGCGTCAGCCCGATGGCACGCAGCTGCCGACCTGGAACCCGGTGCTGTTCCAGGCGGCTGCCGCGCAGAGTGCTCGGGCGGAGCGGGCAGGGCAGTCCACTGCTCTTGTTCTACAAAGTAGGCCCGAGCCCCTCGCAGTGGTGGGGTGAGCTGATCACATCCGCCGACGGCGGCCGCAGCTGGTCGGCGCCGCAGCGCCTGCCCTCCGGTGCGCTGGGCCCCATTCGCAGCAAGCCCCTGCGCCTGGCTGATGGCACGCTGCTGTGCCCCTCAAGCACCGAAGACGAGGCGGGCCACTGGCGGATTCACTTCGAGCGCAGTCCTGATCTGGGCCGCAGCTGGCAGCTCGGCGCGCCCGTGGCCGATCCGCAGGGCCTGGGCCTGATCCAGCCGACCCTGGCGCTGCAGCCCGATGGCAGCGTGCTGGCCTTTGCCCGCAGCCGCGCCAATCGCATTGCGCTGACTCGCTCCCGCGATGGCGGGCTGAGCTGGTCGACGCCCAGCTTGACGGAGCTGCCCAACCCCAACGCCGGCATCGAGGTGCTGGGCCTGGCCGATGGCCGCTTGCTGATGGTCTACAACCCGCGCGAAACCGGGCGTGACTGGTGGGAGGGGCGCGACCGGCTGGATGTGGCGCTCTCCGCTGACGGCGGCCTGCATTGGCGCAGCGTGCTGACGCTGGAAGACGAGCCGGGCCACGAGTTTTCCTATCCGGCGGCGATCCAGGCAGGCGACGGCAGCGTGCACATCAGCTACCCACAAGCGCGTGCACATCCGGCATGTGCAGCTCGACCCTCGCCAGCTCGCGCTCGGCGCTCAGGCGCGCAGCTCGGCCACAAAGTCGTAGTAGTCGCTGTGGCAGTAGGTATCCGTCAGCTCAATCGCCGCGCCTTCGCGCGAGTAGCCCACGCGGATGACGCGCAGCACGGCTTCGCCCTCTTTCATTTCAAGGTAGTGGGCCAGCTCGGCATTCAGGCTGACCGCCTTGAAACGCTGCAGCGCCCGCACCACCGGCGTGCCCTTGCTGTTCAGATAGGCATACAGAGAGTCGCCAATATGCTCGGGCTCGGGCACCAGCTGGGCGGGGATGATCGCGCGCTCGTAGGCCATGACCTTGCCGTCAGCGCTGCGCAGTCGCGTCAGCGAGGCGACCAGGCTGTCCGGCGAGAGTCCCAGGCGCAGGATCTCTTCGCCATGGGCACGGCGCAGCAGCTGTTCAATCCAATGCGTGCCCGGCACATAGCCTTTGTGGCGCAGCACTTCGCTGAAGCTGCTCAGGCGGGACAGCGCGTGTTCAATGGACGGCAGCACAAACGTGCCCGCACCCTGGCGCCGCTTCACCAAACCCTGCTCGACCATGGCGTCCACCGCCATGCGCAAGGTCACACGCGACACCCCCAGCTGCTCGCACAAGGTGCGCTCGGGCGGCAGGGCTTCGGCCGGGCGCCACTGCCCGGCGGCGATGGCGGCGCTGAGTTTGTCGACAAGTTGCAGATACAGCGGCGTGGCCAGACTGGCGTCGGGCGAGAGGTGGTGCAGAGCCCCCGCTTTTTTGGCGAGATGGCCTGGCGCTGTGTGGCTGTGGCTGTTCTTGGCTGCCATTGCGACCTATTTTTTTCGGTGGGCTCAGTATAGAGCCTGGCCTAGACCAGTGAAATACCAATTCCACTTGAAGATTTGAACTCATGATCTCACCCTCCCGCCTTGTTTGGACGCTGATGTCGGTTCTGGCGGCGCTGCCGCTGGGGGCCAGGGCGGCTGAGGCCGCCCCCGTGTATCTGGACGCCAGCCGCAGCACGGCCGAGCGCGCGGCAGATCTGGTCAGCCGGCTCAGCCTGCCCGAGAAAATCGCCCAGCTGCAAGACGGTGCGCCTGCGGTGGAGCGCCTCGGGCTGCCGGCCTATGGTTGGTGGAACGAAGGTCTGCATGGTCTGGCCCGCAACGGGGTGGCCACGGTGTTCCCGCAGGCCATCGGACTGGCTGCGAGCTGGGATGCGCCGCTGCTGCAGGCGGTGGGCGGGGCGATCGCGGCGGAGGCCCGCGCCAAGGCCGCGCCGCCGCAGCCCGGCGTGTCGCGCGATTCAGCGCGCTACACCGGACTGACCATCTGGTCGCCCAATATCAATCTGTTTCGCGACCCGCGCTGGGGGCGCGGCCAGGAGACCTATGGCGAAGACCCGGTGCTCACCGCACGCCTGGGTGTGGCCTTTGTGCAAGGTCTTCAAGGCCCGGATGAAAACCATCCCCAGGTGATCGCCACGCCCAAGCATTTCGCGGTGCACAGCGGGCCCGAGCGCGACCGCCATCAGTTCAACGTCAATCCCTCGGCCCACGATCTAGAAGACAGCTATCTGCCGGCGTTTCGCGCCGCCATCACCGAGGCCAAGGCGGGCTCCATCATGTGCGCGTACAACGCGATTGACGGCACGCCGGCCTGCGCCAATGCCGATTTGCTGCAGCAGCGCCTGCGCCAGGACTGGGGCTTTCGCGGCTATGTGGTGACCGATTGCGATGCGGTGGAGGACATGACGGCCTTCCACAAAATCACACCGAACGACGCCGAGGCCTCGGCGCGCGCGCTGCAGGCAGGCACCGATCTGAATTGCGGCAAGAGCTATGCCGCTTTGAGCGGCGCCGTGGCCAGCGGCCGGGTCAGCGAGGCCGAGGTGGACCGCGCTTTGCAGCGGCTGTTTGAAGCGCGGCTGCGCCTGGGCTTGTTCGCGCCTGCGTCTGCGTCCACGTCAGCACCCGCACCCGTATCTGCCTCCGCATCGGCAGCTGCCTGCCGATGGCCGTGCCCTGACCCTGCGCGCCGGCGCGCAGAGCCTGGTGCTGCTGAAGAACGAGGCCGGCGTGCTGCCGCTGGCAGCCGGCACGCGCGTGGCGGTGGTCGGCCCCGGCGCCGAGCTGCTGGAGAACCTGCTGGCCAACTACCACGGCACGGCGCGCCAGCCCATCACACCGCTGGCCGGCCTGCGCGCCGCGCTGGGCCGTGCCCGCGTGCTGACGCCCAGGGCGCAGCTGGCGCCGCAGATGTGCCGGTGGCCGTGCCGCAGAACGCGCTGCGCACGCCCGACGGCAGCCCCGGGCCTGCGCCGCGATGGTCTGCACGCCAAGCCAGCCTCTCCAAGGCAAGCCGCGGCTGGCCGTGAGCGTGGACGCGAATCTGAACCTGGATTTCAACCGCACCCCGCCGGCTGCGGGATTGCCCGCGCGCGGCTACTCGGTGCGCTGGCTGGGCCAGCTCGTGCCGCCGGCCGCGGCGCCTACCGCTCGGCCTGCGGTCGAGCGCTGCTTCGACTGCGCCGGCAGCCACGACCGCACCCGCCTGTATCTTGACGACGAGCTCATTCGACGCCGGCGATGCCCAGGCCGACGCCGCCGCCGCGCTGCCGCTGCAGCTTGCCGACACGCGGCCCGCATGCCTTGCGCGTCGAGCTGGCTGCACAGCGGCGAAGACCAAGGTCTGGCGCTGCAGTGGCAGGCGCCGGCCGAGGCGCAGTTGAACGAGGCGCTGGCGGTGGCCAAGCGCGCTGACGTGGTCGTCGCTTTTGTCGGCCTCTCGCCGAATCTGGAGGGCGAGCAGCTGCAAATCGAGGTGCCGGGCTTTGATGGCGGTGATCGCAGCTCGCTGGACCTGCCGGCCGCGCAAGAGCGCCTGCTGCAAGCGCTCAAGGCCACCGGCAAGCCGCTGGTGGTGGTGCTGCAGTCCGGCAGCGCGGTGGCCTTGCGCTGGGCGGCTGAGCATGCGGATGCGGTGCTGGCGGCCTGGTATCCGGGCGAGCTCGGCGGCCGGCGATGGCCGAGGCCCTGGCCGGTCGCAACAATCCGGCGGGGCGTTTGCCGGTCACCTTCTACCGCAGCAGACGATCTGCCGCCCTTCGACGACTACGGCATGCAGGGCCGCACCTACCGCTATTTCAATGGCACGCCGCTGTGGCCATTTGGCCATGGCTTGAGCTATTCGCAGTTCAGCTATGGCGGCAGCGCGCCTCGGCGCCGCGCGGTGAACGCCACTGCATTTGGACCGCCGGCGCAGGCGCTGCAACTGGAGGTGGAGGTGCAGAACACCAGCACGCGCGACGGCGACGAGGTGGTGCAGGTCTATCTGGAGGTGGCGGTGCCGCGCGCAGGGGATCCGCGCCACGCCTTGATCGGCTTTCAGCGCGTACCCTTGAAGGCCGGCGAGCGCCGCCGCGTGCAGTTCCAGCTCGACGCGCGGGCGCTGAGTCGGGTCGACGCCCAAGGCGTGCGCGCGCTGGAGCCCGGCCACTACCGCTTGGCCGTGGGCGGCGGTCAGCCCGGTGATGCCGAGGCCCACGCACTGGCGGCCGAGCTGAAGGTCGGCAGGTGCCGCGCGAGGAGACATGCCTGCGGGACTATCGCGCCGCGCGGCGCTGGGGGCTGCGCTGGCCGCTGCCGGCGGCCTGGGCTGGCCAGGGGTGAGGGCTGAGGCAACGGATGCTTGGACTGGGCTGGGCGGACTGGGACGGCAGCGGCTTCGAGAGCAAGCGCCGGCGGCCGGAGTTGGCCAGCGCCATTTCAGCAGCGGCCGGCAGGTGGAAGCGGTCAGCCGCCGGTCCATGCGGCGCTGCTTGATCTGCGCCGCCATCGCCGACCCGGAGCTGGCCTGGCTGTTCGAGAACTGCCTGCCCAACACCCTGGACACCACGGTGACGCCGGGCACGCTGACGGCAAGCCCGACACCTTCATGATCACCGGCGACATCGACGCGATGTGGCTGCGCGACTTCTCAGCGCCCAGGTCTGGCCCTATCTGGCCTGGGCCGCGAGGACGCGGCGCTGCAGCGCCTGCTGCGCGGCGTGATCCACCGCCAGGCGCGCTGCATCCTGATCGACCCCTATGCCAATGCCTTCCTGGCCGACATGCGCCGCCACCCAGCCTGAAGTGGTCGATCGGCGACCTGACCGACATGCGCGCGGGCGTGTCGGAGCGCAAATGGGAGCTGGATTCGCTGTGCTGGCCGCTGCGGCTGGCGCACGGTTATTGGCGGGCCAGTGGCGATGTGGCGCCCTTTGACGCGCAGTGGGCCGAGGCCATGCGGACCGTCGTGCGCACGCTGCGCGAGCAGCAGCGCAAGACGGGGCCGGGCCCCTACCAGTTCCAGCGCAAGGCCGAGGCCGCCACCGAGACCTGGCGCTGGAAGGGGGCTGGCCGGCGCGCCCCGGGGTTGGCCTGATCCACTCGATGTTCAGGCCCTTCGGACGACGCCTGCCAGCTGCCGCTGTTCGTGCCGGCCAACCTGTTCGCCTGGGTGTCGCTGCGCCAGCTGGCGACGATGGCCAGCGCCAGGTGCTGCACGACGACGGCGCTTCGCGCCAATGACTGCCAGGCCTTGGCCGATGAGGTGGCCGCAGCGCTGGCCCGCCATGCGCGCCTGCGCACGCCGCAGGGCGAGGTCTGGGCTTACGAGGTGGACGGCTTTGGCAACCAGCTCTTCATGGACGACGCCAACGCCCCCGGCCTGCTGAGCCTGCCCTACCTGGGCGCCTGCAGGTGGCCGACCCGCTGTACCGGCGCACCCGGGCGCGCGCGCTGTCGGCCGACAACCCGTACTGCTTCCGGCCGCGTGGCGCAGGGCATCGGGCAGCCCGCACGCCGGGCTCCAGATGATCTGGCCGATGGCGCTGGCGATGCAGGGCCTGACCAGCACCTCGCGCGCCGAGATGCGCCGCTGCCTGCAGATGCTCAAGGCCACCCACGCCGGCACCGGCTTCATGCACGAGGCCTTTGACGCAAGACGACCCCACGCGCTTCACGCGCCCCTGGTTCGCCTGGGCCAACGGCCTGTTCGGCGAGTGAACGTGCTGGACCTGGCGCAGCATCATCCGGCTCTTGCAAGCTGGCCGAACCCCTGCCATGACCACCGTCGCGATCTGCTGAAGACCGCGCTTGCCGCCGGCCGCCGCGCTGGCGGCTGCGCGCTGCCCGCCGCCGCGCCGGCCGACCCTGCATCCCACGCGCCACGCCATGGACCTGTTCATCGGCACCGGCGGCCACGGCCACACCACGCCGGCGGCCACGCTGCCCTTCGGCATGGTGCAGCTGGGCCCGGACACCTACAACGCCGTGTGGGACTCGTGCTCGGGCTACCACCAGCGCGACGGCTCGCTGATGGGCTTCTCGCACACCCACCTCAGCGGCACCGGCATCGGCGACCTGCTGGACGTGCTGCTGATGCCCTGCGTGGGCGAGTGCGCCACCAGCCCGGCCCGGTGGAGCAGCCGGCGCTGGGCTGGCGTGCGCCTTCCTTCACGCGCGCCGACCAGACGGCCGAGCCCGGCTACTACGCGGTGGGCACCTGCGCGACCGCGGCGTGCGCGCCGAGCTGACCGCCACGCTGCGCACCGGCCTGCACCGCTACACCTTCCCGGCGCGCGAAGGCAGCCACCTGATGCTGGACCTGCGCCACGGCATGCAGGACCGGCCCGGCGTGCCCACGCGCGTGCCCTGGGCCGAGCTGCGCGTGATCGGCGCCCGACACGCTGCTGGGCGGGCGCGTGGTCGAGCAATGGGCGCGCGGCCGGCACCTCTACTTCGCGCTGAAGTTCTCGCGCGCGCCGCGGCTGGCGCTGTACACCGATGGCCGCGAAGTGCCGCTGCCGGCCGACGGCGTGCTGCGCGGCTCGCAGCTGCACGCGGCGCTGCACTTCGACACCACGCGCGAGCCGGTGCTGCTGGTCAAGTGCGGCATCTCCGCGGTCAGCGCCGAAAGTGCGCTTGCCAACCTGGACGCCGAGCTGCCCGGCTTCGACTTCGACGCCACGCGCCGCGCCGCGCTGGCGGCTTGGGACGGCGCGCTGTCGCTGATGCGCTTCGACACCTGGGACGATCGCCACCAGCGCACGCTGACCACGGCGCTGTACCACAGCCTGCTGGCGCCCACCACCTTCAGCGACGTCGACGGCCGCTACCGCGGCATGGACCTGCAGGTGCACACGCTGGCCGCGGGCCAGCAGCTGAACTACACGCAGTACTCGCTGTGGACACCTACCGCACGCTGCACCCGCTGCTCACGCTGATCCAGAAGCAGCGCCTGCCCGACCTGGTCAACTCGCTGATCCTGATGGCCGAGCAAAGCCCGGCCGGCGTGCCGATCTGGCCGCTGCAGGCGCGCGAGACCGACTGCATGGTGGGCTACCACTCGGCCGTGGTGCTGGCCGAGGCCGCGGCCAAAGGGCGTGCCCGGCATCGACTGGAAGCGCGCCTGGCCGCTGTGGCGCCGCCGCGCGATGGAGGACGACTACCGCGGCCTGCCGCTGTACCGGCGCATCGGCTGGATCCCGGCCGAGCTGGAGGAGGAAGCCACCAGCAAGACGCTGGAATACGCCTACGACGACTGGGCCATGGCGCGCCTGGCGCAGGCCGTGGGCGCCGAGTCCGAGCGCCAGATGCTGCTGCGCCGTTCGCGCAACTGGCGCAACGTGTTCGACCGTTCGATCGGCTTCGTGCGCGCGCGCCTGGCCGATGGCAGCTTCGCCTCGCCCTTCGAGCCGCGCGCGCTGGGCCACCACCCGCGCTGGCACGACTTCACCGAGGTCAACCCCTGGCAGGCCAGCTTCATGGCCGCGCACGACGTGGCCGGCGGCATGCCCCCGTTCGGCCCCCGGGCGCCAGCCGCGAACAGGCCGAGGCCGCCTTCGCCGCCAAGCTGGACGCGCTGTTCAGCGCCAGCAGCGAACAGCTGCCCGGCACGCCGCCGGACCTTTCGGGCCTGATCGGCCAGTACGCGCACGGCAACGAGCCCGGCCACCACATCGCCTACCTGTACGCCTACGCCGGCCAGGCCTGGAAGACGCAGCAGCGCGTGCGCGAGATCATGGAGACGCTGTACAGCGACCACCCCGACGGGCTGGCCGGCAATGAGGACTGCGGCCAGATGTCGGCCTGGCTGCTGCTCAGCGCGCTGGGCTTGTATCCGGTGGATCCGGTCAGCGCCCGCTATGTCTTTGGCAGCCCCTTGGTGCAGCGCGCGCAACTGCAGCTGCCCGAGGGTCGGAGCTTGGTGATTGAGGCGCAGGGCAACGGGCCCGAGCAGCGCTATGTGCAGTCGGTGCGCTGGAATGGCGCCAGCTACACGCGCAGCTGGATCGACCACGCCAGTCTGATGCAAGGCGGGCATCTGGTCTTTGTGATGGGGGCCGCTCCCAATCCCGAGTTCGGCTCCGCACCCGAGTCACGCCCGCCCTCGACCGTTTGAGCAGGCGCCTGCGGGTACCTGTGCGCGCCGGCGGCCGCTAGCGAAAGCGGCTCAAGCCCAGCGCCGCTTCGCGCGGGTCCTGTTCCGGCGCTTGCACCAGGGCCAGGGCCTGGGCATGCAGCTCGGGCAGCAGGCGCAGGCTCAGGCCGAGTTGCGCATTCAGCAGGCGCTGGGCTTCGGCGCGGGGCCGGCCAGATCCTTCAAAAGATCTGGCGGCAGCTTCAGCTCTGGCGCCACGCGTGGCGGCTGCGCCTCCAGCGCGTCGGCCATGGCCTTCAAGGTGCCAATCAGCAGATCGGCGGCTTGTGCGGCCGCGCTGTCTTCTTGGGCGGCGGCGCGCTCGCTGCGATGTGCCCCCAGCGCTGAGAGATAGTTCAGCAAGGTGTGCGAGAGCACCAAAAAGCGCATGCCCAGCGGCCCGATCCGGCGCGCGTGGCCGGGCTCTTGCTGCATGGCGGCCAGCGCCTGGGAGAGCGCGCCGTCGGCGTTGTGGGCATTGCGCCGGGCCAGCCGGTACGCCAGGTGGTCTTGTTTGCCGGTCTGGTACTGGGCCATGATTTCGCGCAGATACAGGGCCTGGCAGCGCACCGCCTGCCCAGCCTTGCGGTGCAGCAGGCGCGATTGCCAGCTCGGCAAAACAAGCCAGACCGCCAGCCCCGAGATCAGGGTGCCGGCCAGGGTGTCCAGCAAGCGCGGCACGATCAGGCCGAAGCCGTTGCCGGCTTGGTTGAAGGCCAGCAGCACGAGTGCGGTGATGGCGGCCGAGGCCAGGGTGTAGCCGCTGCGGCGCGTGGCAAAAAAGACCACGCCCGCCACCACGGTGAAGCCCGCTTGCACGAAGAGGTCCGGGAAGAGCTTGAGCAAGGCCCAGCCCACCACCAGGCCCAGCACCGTGCCGGCGATCCGCTGGGCCAGCTTTTTGAGCGTGGCGCCGTACTCGGGTTGGCAGACGAAAACGATGGTCAGCAAAATCCAGAAGCCGTAGCTCGCGTCGGTGGTCTGCATCAGGGCGTAGCCGGTGGTCAGCGCGGCGGCCAGGCGCAGCGCGTGGCGCATCAGCGGGGCGGACAGGCTCAGCTGGGCGCGCAGGCGCAGCCAGGCTTCGCCCAGGCTGCGCGGCTCGCGGTCGTGCAGGCTCACATCGGCGTTCGGCGCGGGGGCTGCAGCGCGCCGGCAAGCGCCTGGTCCAGCGCGCTCAGATTGGTGGCCAGGCCGCGCAGCGCGGCCAGAGCGCGGTGCTGACCTTCGTCCGGCTCGCCTTCATGCGCCTCGGCCTCCACATGCTGCAGCGCGGCTTGCAGGTCCTCGATCGCGTGAGCGGTGATGCCGTGGCGTTTCCAGGGCGCCTGATGGCGGATGCGCCGCGCCAGGCTGCGGCAGTCATGGCCTAGCAAGGCCAGCAGGCGCTGGCAGCGGTAAAGCACATCGCTGTGGAAGAAGCGCTCGGCCAGCACCTCGTAATGCTCGTGGGACGAGCTGGTGCGCTCGTGCACGTCCTGCGCCACCAGATAGGCCTGCATGGCCTCGCGCAGCCAGGCCGCCGGCGCGCCTTTGCCCAGGCGGCTGAAGAGGCTTTCCTTGCATTGGTTGAGCGCCTGCACGACCCGGCCGTTCTGCAGGGCCAGCGCCAGGCGGCGGCCCTCCAGATCGGTGCCGCGCACGGGCTCCAGCAGGCCGGACTTCAGGCGCAGATATTCGCCCAGCGCATCAAAGAGCGTGGCCAGATGCAGTTGCACCGGCGGCGTGGGCAGGGCGGCCGCCCACAACACCGAGATCAGGCCATGCCAGGCGGCACCGGCCAGCAGCAGCGGCATGGGCGGCCAGTCCGCCACCACGGTGCGGGCCGAGAGCGCGGCGTAGATGGCCAGCACCAGCGTGGCAAAAGCCATGGCGCGGTAGCGCTCGCCCAAGGCGCCCAGCAGGGTCAGGCCAATGGCGGCGGTGGCCAGCACGAGCGCGAGCAGCAGCGGATGGCTCATGCTGGCCTGCACGGCCAGGGCCATCAGGGCAAAGCAGGCCAGGGTGCTGAGCTGCACGCGCAGCCGGCCGCGCCAGCTGTCATCCGTTTCGGCCAGGGCGCTGGCGATCACGCCCAGCAGCAGCGGCTGCACAAAGTGCATCAGCCCCGTCCACCAGCAGGCCGCCACCACACTGGCCAGTGCCAAGGACGCCCGTGCGCTGCCCGACGCCGCCTCGCGCTGCCAAACCTGCCAGCCCCACTCCTTGACCTCGTCTGCCCTTGTCAAACTCAACTCCTGTGAACTGTGAATGCCCGCCAGCTTGCAAGTATCGATCCTTCTGCCGGCGCTGATTGGCGTGAGTGCGACCTTGATCAAGTCCTGATGGACGGCGCTGCGCGTGCCTGCGCCGTGCCAGAGATAGCATGCGGCTGCACGGCCGCCCATCTTCTTGCCTGCTGTTGCGCAGGCGTCAGCGGCTTGACCGCAGCTTATGCCCCCGTCTTGCATGACCGCCCCAACACGTCCGCGTCTGTTCACTCTGGCCTGGCCCATGTTCATGGAGATGCTGCTGGGCATTGGCATTGGCGTGGTCGGCACGGCGCTGGCGGCGCGTTTGTCGGACTCGGCGGGCGGCGCTTTCGCGCTGGCCCACCATGTCTACGGCACGCTCTTCATCCTGTTTCGCATCGTCGGCGCGGGGGTGAGCGTGGTGGTCACGCAAAACCTGGGCGGCGGGCGGCGTGACCGTGCCGACGGCGTGGCGCGTGCCGCATTGGGTGCGAGCACCTGGCTGGGCGGCATCGCGGCGCTGATGGCCTTGGCCGGCGCTGTGCCGCTGCTGAGGCTTTTGAACGCGCCCAGCGAGGTGATGCCTTTGGCCGCACCCTTCCTGCAATGGCTGGCGCCTGCCATGCTGCTGGATGCCTGGAACGCCTCCATGGCCAGCGTGATGCGCGCGCATCTGCGCACGCGCGACACCTTGTACGTCATCCTGGCCATGCACACGCTGCATCTGTGCCTGGCCTTTCCGCTGATGCTGGGCTGGGGGCCGCTGCCCGCACTCGGGCTGACGGGCTTTGCCGTGGCGCTCCTGGCCAGCCGGGTGCTGGGTCTGGCGCTGCACCTGCTGCTGTGGCGCGCGCGTCTGGGCTTGCGGCTGGCGCGCGGTGACTGGTGGCGGCTGCCGCGCGAAGAGCTGGGCGCGATTTTGAACATCGGCCTGCCGGGCGCGGCCGAGAACATCGCCTACCGCTTGGCGTATATGGTGAGCATTGCGGCTGCCGCGCGTCTGGGGGCTGGCCCGCTGGCCACGCACAGCTATGTGCTGCAGCTGATGTACGGGGCCTTGCTGTTTGGTGTGGCCACGGGTTTCGCGGTGGAAATTGTGGTGGGGCACCAGATTGGGGCAGGGCATTTGCATGATGCTCACCGCCTGGTGCGGCGCACGCTGGCGCGCAGCCTGTTGATCAGCGTGGCCGCCACCACCTGCGCGGCGCTGGCCGCACCCTGGATGCTGCGTCTGTTTACCCAAGATCCCGAGATCATCCGCACCGGCACCTGGCTGATGTGGCTGACGGTGATCATGGAGCCCGGCCGCACCTTCAATCTGGTGGTCATCAACGCCTTGCGGGCCACGGGCGACGCGCGCTATCCGGTGATGGCTGGCGCGGCCTCGATGGCCCTGGTGCTGGCCCTGGGCAGCTGGACGCTGGCGGTGCCGCTGGGCCTGGGGCTGACGGGTCTGTGGATCGCCTACGCGGCTGACGAATGGATTCGCGGCCTGCTGATGTGGCGGCGCTGGGCGCGCCAGGACTGGGTGCCCGATGCCCGCGCCACGCACAGCCGGCTGCGCCGCGCGCGCCCCGAGGCCCTGCCGGCCCAGGCCTGAGCGGCAACACTTTTTTGCTTGCCACCAGGCGCCGTGCTGGGGCTGTGCTTGGGCCGCGCTGGAGGCTCAGAAAGCCGCAGAAAATCAAGCCCGCAAACGTTTAGCGGGCCGCCCGGACTGGGCCCGATTTTTGCTGCTGTAGGCCTTACACTGGCGCCTTTCGGATTTCCGAGCCGGTCTTCGCGGGTCTGTATCTAGGGATGCAGGCTGTGCGTGAAATCGCCGCCCACCCCAATTTCTCACCCCATCGGTACGCCATGAAGCAAGCTTTTCGACCGCTCATTTGTGCTGCAGTGACGAGCGCCTTGTCGCTCGCTGTTTTGCCCGCCCAGGCCCAGACGACTCAACCCGCAATCGTCTACGAGATGGGTGGCAAGTTCGACAAGTCTTTTAACGAATCGGCCTATCGCGGCATCGAGCGCTGGAAGCAAGAGTCCGGCAAACCCTACCTCGAATTCGAAATCAGCAACGAAACCCAGCGCGTGCAGGCGATTCGCCGCATGGCCGAGCGCGGCGCCAGCCCGGTGATCAGCATTGGCTTTGCCCAGGCCTCGGCGGTGGAGCAGGTGGCCAAGGAATTCCCCAAGGTGCACTTCGCCATCGTTGACGCGGTGGTGAACCTGCCCAATGTGCAGTCGGTGCTGTTCAAAGAGCACGAGGGCAGCTATTTGGTGGGCGCCGTGGCGGCGCTCACGAGCAAGAGCGGCAAGGTGGGTTTTGTGGGCGGCATGGATGCCGCTGATCCGCAAATTCCAATGCGGCTATGAGCAAGGCGCCAAGGCGACCAATCCCAAGATCGAGCTGTTCTCGAACATGACGGGCACCACCTCGACCGCCTGGAACGATCCCACGCGTGGTGGCGAGCTCGCCCGCTCGCAGTTTGCCAAGGGCGTGGATGTGGTGTTTGCCGCCGCCGGTGCCACGGGCATTGGCGTCTACCAGGCCGCCAAGGACGCAGGCAAGCTGGCCATTGGCGTGGACAGCAACCAAAACCATCTGCAGCCCGGCACCATGCTGACCTCCATGGTCAAGCGCGTGGATGTGGCGGTCTACAACGTGGTCAAGAGCTGGAAGCCTGGCCTGAGCGTGCTGGGTCTGAAAGAAGACGGCGTGGATTACGCGCTGGATCAGAACAATGCCAAGCTGGTGACGCCGGCCGTGAAGGCCAAGGTGGATGCGATCAAGACGGCCATCATCGCCGGCAAGGTCCATGTGGCGGACTACATGGCGAACAACGCCTGCAAGTACTGATTGAATCCGGCAGAGCGAGCATGAGTGACAGTCCTCGTCACGGCGCCGCGCTTGCGGTGCGCCTGTGTGATATCGACAAGCGCTTTGGCGCGGTGCATGCCAATAAAAGCGTGAACCTGGCCGTGGCTGAAGGCACGGTGCATGGGCTGGTGGGTGAAAACGGCGCTGGCAAGAGCACGCTGATGGCTATCCTCTACGGCTACTACCACGCGGATGGCGGCCATATCGAGGTGCGCGGCGAGCGTGTGCAGATCGCCAACTCGCATCAAGCCATCGCGCTGGGCATCGGCATGGTTCATCAGCACTTCATGCTGGTGGACACCTTGAGCTGCCTGGACAATGTGATGCTGGGCGCCGAAGGGGCGTTCATGCTGGGCGGCGCCAAGCGTGCGGTGCGCGCCAAGCTGCAAGCGCTGATGCAGGAAACCGGCCTGCATGTGCAGCTCGACGCCTTGGTGGGCGAGTTGCCGGTGGGTGAGCTGCAGCGTCTGGAGATTCTCAAAGCGCTGTATCGCGGCGCCCGGATCCTGATCCTGGACGAGCCCACGGCGGTGCTCACGCCGCAGGAAACCGAGCAGCTTTTTGAGACCCTGCGCAAGTTGAAGCGCCTGGGCACGACCATCATCCTCATCACCCACAAGCTCAAGGAGGTGATGGCCTTGTGCGATGCGGTCACGGTGATGCGGGCCGGCCAGGTGGTGCAGACCTGCGCGATTGCCGACACCAGCCCCGAAGGCCTGGCCGAGGCCATGGTGGGCCGCAAGGTCACGCTGGGCGCGCTGAGGCGGTGGCCGCTCATGGCACCGAGCTGCGGCTGCAGGCGCGTGGCCTGAAGCTGCACGATGCGCACGGCGTGGCGGCGCTGCGCGATGTCAGCCTGAGTTTGCGCGCCGGCGAGATCGTCGGCGTGGCCGGCGTGTCAGGCAATGGGCAGAGCGAGCTGCTGGAGGTGCTCAGCGGCATGCTCGCGCCTGATGCGGGCGAGCTGAGCCTGGGCAACCAAAATTTTGCGGCAGCGAGCTGGCTCAAGCCGAGCCAGGCCCGCAGCCTGAAGCTCGCGCATGTGCCTGAAGATCGGCATCTGTGCGGCATGGTGATGAGTTTCCCGGCCTGGGAAACGGCTGCGCTGGGCTACCACGAGCAGGCGCAGTACCGTGCCGCGCCGCTGGGCCTGGGCATGAACCAGGCGCAGATGCAGGCGGCCACGGCCGAGATGATAGGAGCGCTTTGACGTGCGCCCGCGCGACGGCGCTGGGCTCCTCGAAGTTCTCTGGCGGCAATCAGCAAAAGCTGATCCTGGCGCGCGAGATCGGTCAGCAGCCGCAGGTGCTGCTGGTCGGACAACCCACACGCGGCGTGGACATTGGCGCGATCGAGTTCATCCACGGCCAACTGCGCGCGCTGCGCGATGCGGGCTGCGCGGTGCTGCTGGTGAGCAGCGAGCTCGATGAGATCCTGGCCCTGGCTGACCGTGTGGTGGTGATGAATGGTGGCCGCATCACGGGTGAGCGTGCCATTGAAGATTGTGATGAAAAGACCTTGGGGCTGCTGATGGGCTCGACTGCACAAGAAAACGGGGCGCTGGCATGAGCGGTCAAGCGATTCACATGCCGCGCTGGATGGATCTGGGCCTGTTGCCGCTGTGGAACTTGCTGGTGGCGCTGCTGGTGGCCGGGGTGGTGGTGCTGGTGATTGGCCAAAGCCCGCTGCAGGCGCTGAGCGTCTTGCTGCAGGGGTCGCTGGGCAGCATGCGCGGCATCGGCTACACCCTCTACTACACCACCACCTTCATCTTCACCGGTCTGGCGGTGGCGGTGGCCTCGCACGGTGGGCTCTTCAATATTGGCGGTGAAGGCCAGGCCACTTGCGGAGGTCTGGGCGTGACGCTGCTGGCGCTGTGGCTGGGCCCCAAGCTGCCGGCCGTGGTGGTGCTGCCGCTGGTGGTGCTGGCGGCCGCCCTCTTTGGCATGGCCTGGGCCATGATCCCGGCTTATTTGCAGGCCTGGCGCGGCAGCCATATCGTCATCACCACCATCATGTTCAACTTTCTGGCGGCCAGCCTGAATGTGTACCTGCTGGTGAACTGGCTGCGCCCGGGCGGCGCTTCGATGTCGGTGGAAAGCAATCCTTTTGCGGACTCCGCGCGCATGCCGGCGCTGCACCAGATCGGCGCGGCACTGGGCTTTGAGCTGCCTTCATCGCCGCTGAACCTGAGCCTGCTGCTGGCCTTGCTGGCCAGCGTGCTGGTGTGGTGGTTTTTGTGGAAGAGCCGCGCGGGCTATGTGCTGCGCGCTGTGGGCTCGGCGCCGCAGGCGGCGCACTATGCGGGCATTCGCCCACGCATGCAGGTGCTGGTGGCCATGGGATCTCGGGCGCCTTGGCCGGGCATGGTGGCGGTCAACGAAATTTCGGGCGTGCAGGGCAAGCTCACGCTGGACTTTGTGGCCGGTGCAGGCTTTACCGGCATTGCGGTGGCGCTGATGGGGCGCAACCATCCGGTGGGCATCATCCTGGCCTCGCTGCTGTTTGGCGTGCTCTATCAGGGCGGGGTGGAAGTGTCTTTTGATATGCCGGGCTTTTCGCGCGAGATGGTGGTCACGGCGCAGGGCTTGATCGTGCTGTTTGCCGGCGCCATGGCCATGGTCAGCGCCCCCATGTTTGCCAAACTGTATGCGGCCTTCAAGCGCAAGGAGGTGGCGCATGGATGAGGTCTTGATCGGCTCGGTGATCGCGTCGACCCTGCGCGTCACCACGCCGCTGCTCTTTTGCGCGCTGGCGGGCTTGCTGTCGGAGCGCTCGGGCGTGGTGGACATCGGCCTGGAAGGCAAGATGCTGTTTGCCGCCTTTGCGGCGGCCGCTGCGGCCAGCGTGAGCCATTCCGACCGGCTGGGGTTTGACGGCGGCCATCGCGGTGGGCGTGTTTTTGTCTTTGCTGCACGGATTCGCCTGCGTCACGCATCGAGGCGACCAGGTGGTGTCGGGTGTCGCCTGAACATGATGGCCGCGGGCCTGACGGTGGTGCTGGGCATCGCCTGGTTGCGCAAGGCGGGCAGACGCCGCCGATTGAAGCCGATGTGCGCTTGACGGCCTTGGTGCCAGGCTATAGCGAGCCGGTGGCGGGCAACTGGTGGGCCTCGGTGCTAGGCCACGGCTTTTTGAGCCACAACGTCTTGGTCTATCTGGCTTTTGCGCTGGTGGCTGGTGTGTGGTTCTTCCTGGAGCGCACGCGTCCGGGGCCTGCGTTTGCGCGCGGTGGGCGAGAACCCGGGCATGGTGGAGGCTGCCGGGTGTCGGTGCTGGGCTTGCGCTATATGGCGCTGCTGATGAACGGCGTGCTGTGCGGGCTGGCGGGCAGCCTATTTGACGCTGGCGCAGAACGCGTCCTTCTCGCCCAACATGACCGCCGGCCGCGGCTTCATCGCGCTGGCCGCGATGATCTTCGGCAAGTGGAAGCCCCTGCCCAGCTGTGCGGCCTGCCTGCTGTTCGGTTTCCTGGACGCGGTGGCCATACGCTTGCAAGGCGTGGTGATTCCCGGCGTGGGCGAGGTGCCGGTGCAAGCCATCCAGGCTTTGCCCTATATCTTGACCGTGGTGCTGCTGGCGGGCTTTATCGGCCAGTCGCTGGCGCCCAAGGCCCTGGGTCGCCCTTATGTGAAGGAGCGCTGATGCCGCCGATCGATGTGCAAGTCTTGCAGCGCCTGCTCGCTGCGGCGCAGGGCGCGCGCGCGCGCTCGTACTCGCCGTACTCGAAGTACGCGGTCGGGGGCGGCCATGCTGGACGAGCACGGGCTGATCCACATCGGCGCAATGTTGAGAACGCCGCCTATCCGCAAGGCTGGTGCGCCGAGGCCACGGCGCTGGGCGCCATGGTGATGGCCGGCGGACAAGCTGCGCCGTGTGGTGCTGGTGGCCGGGCCCGGCCCGGACATCATCACGCCCTGCGGCGGCTGCCGGCAAAAGCTGCGTGAGTTCGGCCCGACGGAGCTTGATCATCATCGCCGCAGACCCGAGCGGCATGCGCGCGCACGCTGGACGCTGGCCGAAGCGCTGCTGCCGGCACAGCTTCGGGCCCCGAGCCATCTGAGAACTATTTGAAGAACACCTGAGCCCGCGGCTCATGTTCAAGGACAAAAGACACAACTCGACGTCGCGATCCCAGCGCGAGCGTCGAGAAGCTGCAATCCCTGTTCGGCACTGCGCCCGAAGTGGCGGTGGTGCTGGGCTCCGGCTGGGCCGGGGCGGTCGAGCCAGGTGCAAGGGCCAAGAGCCTGCCTACACCGAGCTGCCGGCCTTCCCCAGCCCAAGGTCGAGGGCCATGTCAGCGAGGTGGTGGTGGGCCAGATGGGCGCACAGCGCGTGGCCATGCTGCGCGGGCGTGCCGCACACCTACGAAAGCGGTGACTGCACCGGCATGGCTGGCGCGCTGCGCAGCCTCAAGGCCTGGGGCGTGAAGGCGCTGATCCAGACCAATGCCTCGGGCTCGCTGCGCCCGCACATGCCGCCGGGCAGCCTGATGCTGATTGCCGACCACATCAACGCGCCGCAGCGCTCGCCCCTGGTGGGCGAGCAGGGCAGCCACCGCTTCGTCGACATGGTCAACGCCTACGACGCCGAGCTGCGCAAGCACGCGCTGGCGCTGGCCAAGCGCGAGAACCTGATGCTGGGCGAGGGCGTGTACGGCTGGGCGCTGGGCCCGCAGTTCGAGACGCCGGCGGAGATCCGCATGTTCGCCGCCTGGGGCGCCGATGCCGTGGGCATGAGCACGGTGCCCGAGACCATCCTGGCCCGCCACGCCGGCCTGAAGGTCATGGGCATTGCGCTGATGACCAACATGGCGGCCGGCCTGTCGGCCGAGGCGCTGACGCACGACCTGACCCTCAAGCAGGCGCAGGCTGTCGGGCGAGCGCGCGGCCGGCTTCCTGGCGCGCTGGTGGCCAGCCTCTCGCTGCACGTGATGAGCGCTGATGACCATGAACCGAACGGCCGCAACTTCAGCCCAGAACAAGCCGCGCGCATCGCGCTGCCTGCCTGGACCTGACCAGCCTGAACGACGCCGACACCGCCGCCGATGTCGAGACCCTGTGCCGCCGCGCGCAAACCGCCTTCGGCCCCGTGGCTGCCGTGTGCGTGTGGCCGCGCTTTGTGGCCTTGGCGCGCAGCCTGCTGCCCGCTGCATCAAGGTGGCCGCGGTGGCCAACTTCCCGACGGCGCGCTGGACGTGCAGCGCGCGCTGGCCGATGTGGCGAGATCGCACAGGCCGGCGGCGACGAGGTCGATGTGGTGCTGCCCTTACCGCGCTTTGATGGCGAAGGGCAGGCCACCGAGGTGGCCGAGTTCCTGTCCGAGGTGCGCTTTGCCAGCCGCCCGCTGACGCTCAAGGTCATCATCGAAAGCGGCGAGCTGGCCAAGCCCGATTTGATTGCCCAGGCCACGCGCCTGGCGCTCGCGGCCGGCGCCGACTTCCTGAAGACCAGCACCGGCAAGACCAAGGTGGGCGGCCACGCCGGCTGCGGCCGCGTGATGCTGCAAGGAAATCGCGGCCAGCGGCTGTCGGCCGCAGGCTTCAAGGCCTCGGGCGGCGTGCGCTCGGTGCTGGACGCCGCCGGCTACATCGCTGCAGGCCGAAGCGGCGCTGGGCGCGGCCGCGCTGAACCCGCAGCGCCTGCGCTTCGGCGCCAGCGGCCTGCTGACCGACATCGAGGCCGGTGCCGGCGCGGCCACCGCGGCCAGCTGCCGCGGTGACGCAGCGTTTACTGAGCGACCATGCTGGCCCAGGAATCATCCGCGCCAAGCGCGACGGCCGCAGGCGCTCTCTGACGCGCAAATTGATGCCTTCGTCCGCGGCCTGGTGGACGGCAGCTGGAGCGAGGGCCAGGTCGCCGCGCTGGCATGGCCGTCTTCCTGCGCGGCATGGGCCGTGACGAGGCGGTGCTGCTGACGCGCGCGATGATGAACTCCGGCCGCGTGATGCGCTGGCCCGACATGCCCGGCCCCGTGCTCGACAAGCACAGCAGCGGCGGCGTGGGCGACAAGGTCAGCCTGATGCTGGCGCCCATGGTGGCGGCCTGCGGCGGCTATGTGCCCATGATCGCGGGCCGGGGCCTGGGCCACACCGGCGGCACCATCGACAAGCTCGAAGCCATTCCCGGCTACGGCGCCATGCCGAGTGCTGAGCGTTTTGATCAGGTGGTGCGCGCGCTGGGCTGCGCGGTGATTGGCCAGACCAGCGATCTCGCACCGGCCGACAAGCGGTTCTACGCCACGCGCGATGTGAGCGCCACGGTGGAGAGCATTCCGCTGATCACCGCCAGCATCCTGTCCAAGAAGCTCGCGGCCGGCCTCGAAGGCCTGGCCATGGACATCAAGTGCGGCAAGTGGCGCGTTCGCCTCCACGCCCGAGTTCGCGGCGGAGCTGGCGCGAGAGCATCGTCGAGGTGGCCGGCGGCGCAGGCCTGGTCACGCGTGCGCTGGTCACCGACATGAACCAGATCCTGGGCCGCGATGTCGGCAATGCGCTGGAGATCGCGAAACCCTGGCCTACCTCGAAGGGTGAGCGCGGCCGCGCGAAGCCCGGCTGCATGAGGTGACGCTGGCGCTGTGCGCGAGATGCTGGTGCTGGGGCCCTGGCGCCGACATGCGGCCGCGGCGCGTGAAGCTGCAGGCGGCGCTGGACTCCGGCGCCGCCGCCGAGAAGTTCGCGCAGATGGTGGCGGCGCTGGGCGGCCCGGCCGACCTGCTCGACAAGCCCGGCATACCTGGCCGCCGCGCCGGTCGTGAAGCCGGTGCCCGCGCCGCGCAAGCCGGCGTGCTGCAGGCCATGGCCACGCGCGACCTGGGCGTGCTCATCGTCGAACTGGGCGGCGGCCGCCGCAAGGCCGGTGACGCCATCGACATGCGCGCGTGGGCTTCTCGGCCGTGCAGCCGGTCGGCACCCGCTTCGCCGCCGGCGAGCCGCTGGCGCTGGTGCACATGCGGCCGACGCCGCAGCGCCGACCGCGCGGTGGCGGCTACCTCAGCGGCTTGCACGCTGCCGGCGCCTGGCGAGTTCCTGCCCGCGCACGCCGTTCTGGCGCGCTTGGCCTGAGGACCTGGCCTGATCCGAACATGCTGATATTCACGATCCCCAGGCGGCGCCGTCCGCCGCAGATGCGTCGCCCGCCGAAGCGCCGGTGCGTCGCGCCATCAAGAGCTTCGTCACCCGCGCCGGCCGCATGGGCACGGGCCAGATCAAGGCCCTGGCCGAACTGGGCCCGAAGTTCGTGCTGCCTACAAGCCCGAGCGCTTGAAGCCCGCCGCCACCTTCGGCCGCGAGCGCCCCGGTCGTGCTGGAAATCGGCTTCGGCATGGGCGGCGCCACCGCCGAGATCGCCAGACGCTGCCGGATCACGACTTCATCGGCTGCGAAGTGCATGAGCCCGGCGTGGGCGCGCTGCTCAAGCTGATCGACGAGCAGCAGCTCTCCAACATCCGCATCGTCCAGCACGACGCGGTCGAGGTGCTGCGCGACATGGTGGGCGAGGGCGTGCTGGCCGGCGTGCACATCTTCTTCCCCGACCCCTGGCACAAGAAGCGCCACAACAAGCGCCGCCTGATCCAGCCGGCCTTCGTGGCCAAGCTGGTGCAGCACTCCGCCGGGCGGCTATCTGCATTGCGCCACCGACTGGGAGCCTTATGCGCAGCAGATGCTGGAGGTGCTGTCGGCCGAGCCGCTGCTGGAAAACACCGCCCAGGGCTTTGCCGAGAAGCCCGCCTACCGGCCTTTGACCAAGTTCGAAAACCGCGGCCTCAAGCTGGGCCACGGCGTTTGGGACCTGGTGTTCAGGCCGCGCTGATCGTTGAACTTGCCCTTGTCCTCCTTGCCGCTTTCCAAGCTCCTTGCGCGCGCGCCTGCTAGAGTCCTGAGCCATGTCTGATACACAAGAACTTTCGGGGCGTCATGTGCTGCTGGGCCTGTCCGGCGGTATTGCTTGCTACAAGACGGCGGAGCTGACGCGGCTCTTGGTGAAGGCCGGCGCCACGGTGCAAATCGTGATGAGCGAGGCGGCCGAGGCCTTCATCACGCCGGTGACCCTGCAAGCGCTCTCGGGCCGGCGCGTGGTGACGAGCCAGTGGGATGCGCAAGAGCCCAACAATATGCCGCACATCAATCTCAGCCGCGAGGCCGATGTGATGTTGATCGCGCCGGCCAGCGCTGATTTGATCGCCAAGCTGGCGCAGGGCTGCGCTGATGATTTGCTGAGCCTGGCCGCGCTGGCGCGCCCCGCTGAGCGCTGCCCGCTGCTGGTGGCACCCGCGATGAACCGCGAGATGTGGGCGCACCCGGCCACGCAGCGCAATGTGGCGCAGATCCGCGCCGACGGCGCCCTGGTGCTGGGGCCGGGCAGCGGCTCGCAGGCCTGCGGCGAGGTGGGCGACGGCCGCATGCTGGAAGCGCAGGAACTGCTG
The DNA here is from genome assembly GCA_036023115.1 of Brasenia schreberi. Classification (NCBI taxonomy): domain Eukaryota; kingdom Viridiplantae; phylum Streptophyta; class Magnoliopsida; order Nymphaeales; family Cabombaceae; genus Brasenia; species Brasenia schreberi. The sequence goes on from JAYKKT010000012.1 coordinate 41,154, forward strand.
GAAGAGCTGATCGCTTTCTTTCAACCCAAGCTGCTGCAAGGCCGCAAGGTCTTGATCACGGCGGGGCCGACCTTCGAGCCGATCGATCCGGTGCGCGGCATCACGAATCTCTCCAGCGGCAAGATGGGTTTTGCTGTTGCACGTGCGGCGGCTGAGGCGGGTGCTGAGGTCACCTTGATCGCTGGCCCGGTGCATCAGGCCACGCCGCGCGGCGTGCGTCGCATCGATGTGCAGACCGCGCTGCAGATGCACGAGGCGGTGCTGGCGCGCGCCGGCGCGAGTGACCTCTTCATCGCCACAGCGGCCGTGGCTGACTGGCGCCCGGCCGCATGAACGAGCACAAGATCAAGAAGGACCGAAGCAGGCGCCGTGACCGAGCGACCATCGCGATGGCCGAGAACCCCGACATCCTGGCAGCCGTCGCCGCCTTGCCCAAGCGCCCCTACTGCGTGGGCTTTGCGGCCGAGAGCGAGAAGCTGGCCGAGCATGCCGAGGCCAAGCGGCGCCGCAAGGGCATCCCGCTCGTGGTGGGCAATCTGGGCCCGGCCACCTTCGGCGCGACGACAACGCGCTGCTGCTGATCGACGCAGCGGGCGAGCGCGAGCTGCCGCGCGCCGACAAGCTCAGCCTGGCCCGCGAACTGATCGCGAGACCTCTCCAGCGAATCAAGAAAACCCTATGAAGACCATGACCACCATCGACCTCAAAGTGCTCGACGCCCGCATGGCCGAGCAGATCCCCGCCTACGCCACGCCCGGCAGTGCCGGCCTGGACCTGCGCGCCTGCCTGGACGCGCCGCTCACGCTCCCCCGGCCAAACCACGCTGATCCCCACCGGGCTGGCCATCCACATCGCAGACGCTGGTCTTGCCGCGATCATCCTGCCGCGCTCGGGCCTGGGCCACAAGCACGGCATCGTGCTGGGCAATTTGGTGGGGCTGATCGACAGCGATTACCAGGGGCAGCTGATGGTCAGCTGCTGGAATCGCGGCAGGCCGAGTTTGTGATCGAGCCCCTGGAGCGCATCGCGCAGATGGTGATCGTGCCGGTGCTGCAGGCCACGTTCCGGCGGGTGGACGCTTTGAAGATGCCTCGCACCGAGGCCTGGGCGGCTTCGGCTCGACCGGCAAGTCTTGATCAGTGCAGCTGCGCGTCCGGCGGGGCTGAGCCCACCACGCTGAAGACCGCTTCGCCAATGCCGCCGGCTTCGATCTCGGCCTCGGTGGCTTCGCGCACATCGCGCACCTTCAGATGCATGCGCAGGCCCACGCCGGCCAGCGGATGGTTGCCGTCCAGCACCACGTGTTCGGGGTAGACCTCGGTCACGGTGTAGATCTGCTCGGCGGGCATGCCTTCAGTCGCGGCGCCTTCGGGCATGCCGTCAAACTGCATGCCGGGCTCGACGTTCTCGGGGAAGATGCGGCGCGCCTCGAAAGCACACGAGCGCTGAGTCGTACTCGCCAAAGGCGTCCTTGGGTTCCAGCGCCAAGCTGGTTTCAAAGCCGGCTTCTTCGCCGATGAGCACTTCTTCCACCTTGGCGAACAGGTCTTGCCCGCCGACCATGAATTCAAGCGGTTCGGCCAACTCGTCAATCGGTTGGCCCTGGGCGTCTTCAAGTTTCCAACTCAGGGAAACGACGCAGGGGGCGGTAATTTGCATGCCTTTGATTTTCTCATAGGACGCCTGGTGCGGCGCTCCCGCACAATCGAGGGCTATGCAAATACAGCAAGCTACCGCTTTGTTCGGCGGACTCTCACACGAACAGTTCATGCGCCGTTACTGGCAAAAGAAACCCCTGCTGGTGCGTCAGGCGCTGCCTGGCATCACACCACCGGTCACACGCCAGGAGCTGGTCAAACTGGTGGCCAACGAGGACGTCGAGTCCCGTGTGGTCTCGCAGTTCAATGGCAAATGGGCGCTGCGCCAGGGCCCGGTGGCCAAGCTGCCGCCTTTCAGCAAAGGCGGCTGGACGGCGCTGGTTCAGGGCTTAGACATGCATGTGCCGGCGGCTCACGAGCTGTTGAACCGCTTCCGCTTCGTGCCCGAGGCGCGGCTCGATGACCTGATGATTTCTTATGCCACCGATGGCGGCGGCGTGGGCCCGCATTTTGATTCCTACGATGTCTTCTTGATTCAGGTCCACGGCCAGCGCCGCTGGCGCATCGGCCGCCAAGGCATTGCCACCACCGGCGCGCTGCGCGAGGGCGTTCCCGTGAAGCTGCTGGCGGACTTCAAGCCCGAGCAGGACTTTGTCCTGGAGCCGGGCGACATGCTCTACCTGCCGCCGGGCTGGGCGCATGACGGCATCGCGGTGGGCGAATGCATGACCTGCTCGGTGGGCTTTCGCACGCCTTGGCGCGCGGAGCTGGCGCGCGATCTGCTGCAGCGCCTGATGGATGACGAGGACCGTGGCTATCAAAACCGTGTTTATGCCGACCCGGCGCAGCGTGCCGCGACCCAGACGCCCGCCGCGCCGTGGTGCCGCCCGAGGCCTTGATGGGCGAGTTCGCAGGCTGGTTCGAGCCGCGATGCGGCTGAGCGCGCGCTGCGTGAGCCTCTTGCCTGATCGCGCGCGCGAGCGCTGGGAGCGGCATGTGCGCTTGGCGAAGCGCTGACCGAGCCCAAGCCCCGGGTGTGGTTCGATGCCGGAGCGACGCTGCCCGCAGATACCGGTGTCACGCTGGATCGCCGCAGCCGCATGATGTATGACCGCGCGCATGTGTTCATCAACGGCGAGTCCTTCCGTGCTTCTGGGCGCGATGCCAAATTGATGCGCAAGCTCGCCGATGAGCGGAGCTTGAACGCCAAGCAACTGAGCGCCTTGTCGCCGGATGCCATGGAATTGCTTTTGCCAGTCGGGCTGGAAGAGCTTGCTGCTGGCTGGATGGCAGCCTGCAGTTTGATGACCGCATCTGTGGCGCGCAACATGGGGGCCGAGCAGCAGGAGTGGTTTCATGCCGTGCAACTCCCACACAATGCGCCGACCCTTTGAGAGGCTTACAAGGTGCGTCTATAATCTGTGGCTAGGCGAGGGAAGCGCTCGAGGTTTTCCGCGTCTTTCTCCGCTGAGGCTCATCTTTGATGAACTCAAAAGATAACCGTATTGAACCTTCGTCTAATAGATCTTGAGGACAAGTATGAAAAAGTCGATCCTGCTGGCTTCCCTGTTGGCTGCTGTTGCTCTGGCCGCTTGCGGTAAGAAAGAAGAAGCTCCCGTGGCTGCTCCTGTTGCTGCTCCGGCTCCTGCCGCTTCTGAAGTTGCTTCGGCACCTGCCGTGGAAGCTTCGGCTCCCGCTGCTGACGCTGCTTCGGCTGCTGCCAGCAAGTAATCGGTTTACCGATCACTGCAAAAGCCGCCTTAGGGCGGCTTTTTGCTGGGCGAATGACTTTGCTCGTCTGCCTGGTGAATTTCAAAAGACCGCTGCGGATGCATTCCCGGCGGTCTTTGTATTTGTTTTGCTGAATCAGCGAATATCCATCCAATCCAGCCCCTGGCTTTGCTGGGCCACCGGGATATTTTCTGGCGTGGTGTTCAATACCTCGGCAAGCGCCGTTGCCGCCAGATGCGGCAGATTGTTACTGGCGCTCAGGTGTGCCGCAGCCACCCATTGCAGCTTGGGGTGCATGCACTGCGCCAGCAAGTTCGCCGCCAGGGTGTTGGACAGATGGCCGTGGCTGCCCAGGATGCGTTTTTTTAGCGCCGCGTGATAGCGCGAGGCGCGCAGCATCTCCTCATCGTGATTGCATTCCAGCAGCATCGCGTCGCACTGCTGCAGTGCCTGGCGAACACTTGTCCGTGAGCGAGCCCAAATCGGTGAGCACCCCGAGTTTGCGGGCGCCATCGCTGCAACACAGCTGCAGCGGCTCGTTGGCGTCGTGCGGCACGGTAAAGATATGCAATTCCATATCGCCCAAGGGCAGGCATTGGCCGTCTTGCACAAGCCTGAGCAATTGCGGATCGAAGTCATCCCGACCGATGGCGCGCCAGGTGCCGCGGCTGGTCCACAGCGGCAGGCGGTGCCGCTTTGCGAATGCCAGTGCACAGCCCGTGTGGTCGCCGTGTTCGTGCGTGATGAAGATGGCGCTGATGTCATCGGGGGCGCAATCGGCGCGCGCCAGCCGGCGTAGCAGCTCACGCTCGCTGAAGCCGCAGTCGATCAGCAAGCGTGTACGCGTGATGCCTTGGCTGGCCTCCACCAGGCTGGCATTGCCTGCGCTGCCGCTGCCTAGGTTACAAAATCTCATGGCGCTGCGTGCCTGATGTGTAGGTGATGCGCTCAAAGAAAAACGCCGCCGCGGGACGGGCGTCCTGGCGGCGGCGTGCTGCGCAAGCGCGAGGGCTTAGCGCAAATCGTCCATCAGCAAATTGAGAATGCGCTTGGCGACATCGCTGGTTTGCTGCTTGCCCTTTTCGTCCGTGACGCTGACCGTGCTCTTTTCGCCCGTGGACTTGACCAGAACGCGGTAGTGGACCGGCGTGGGCGCTTGGTTCGCTTGAGGTGAACAGACGCATGAAGAAGTTGGGCTCTTCCTTGCCGGCTTGCGTTGGGTCGGCGTAGCGCAGGAAGAACAGGCCTTGCGTGCGGTCGCGGTCTTCGATGGTGAAGCCGTGACGATCCAGCGATTGGCCAACGCGGCGCCAGGCGCGCTCGAAGCCTTCGTTGACTTCCAGGCTGTCAGGCACTTCGCTCAGCGGGCGATTGCGCGCCTTGCCGCTGGTGTTCAAGTCAGAAGGGGGCAGGGCGCTGCTGGGTGCGGAGGCGCTGCTGGCAGCCGCGCTTGCGGCGGGGCTGCTGGTGGCGGCCTGCTCGGTCTTGCCGCCCAGCTTCAGGATCAGGCGCGACAGGCATCTCGGCTTCCAGCTCGGGTCGCTGGGGCGGTCCTGCCAGGCGGTCGAGTCGCGCTGGGAGGTGGTGTAGACCTCCTGCATGCCGCGGTGGCTGATGAAGATGTCGGTGCCGTTGGCGCCGCTCCACGCGGGTGCGATAGCATGTCGCGCTCGCCGGTGGACCACAGGCCGTCGAAGACCTTGCCGATGGTGGAGCGGATGAAGTCCTGCGGCAGCTTGGCGCGGTTCTCGGCCCAGTTGGTTTCCATGATGCCGAGCTCGGGCTGTTCCTTGGTCAGCTCCAGGCCGCGCTCCTGCCAGAACGCGCGCAGCTTGCGGCCAGAGCTGTTCAGGCGTTTGGTCGGTGTGCAGCCAGCGGTCGGTGCCGCTGCGCTCGAGCGCACATCGCCAAGCCGCTGGCAACCGGTGTTGCAGATGCCGATGCCACTGCTGCGCCTGCGGCGTTGGGCGCCGCTTTAGGGGCGGCGGGTGCGCTGGCTTGCTGCATGGTCGACGCGGAAATGGCGCCATCCTGCACTTGAGCGCGGCTGTCCCTGGCCAGCTGCGTCAGGTCCGGCGGCACATCCAGGCCCCTGGTCTGGCGCGCGGCGGTGCCTTGTAGTCGACCTTGTCGGGCTGGAGAAGATGTCTCGATGGTGCTGCAGCCGGCAAGCGACAGGACAAGGCCGCAGGCCAGGACGGGTCGCCGTGGGGCGATGCGAGGGAAGGGACAGTCACGCTGGAAATCTCCGGAGGGAACTGGTGCCGCAGCCGGCAGTGCAGCCTGATGGGAAAAGACCATGGGAGGCGATTGCAGCAGACCGGCTTCGCGCATTGCCTGGCCGACGCTGGCCTGGCCGGCTGGCGTCAGCGCGGTGATGGGCAGGCGCAGCGTCGGCTTGCAGCGCCCAGCGGGGACAGCGCCCACTTGGCCGGGCCGGGGCTGGGCTCGCAGAAAGAGCTGCTTGTGCAGGCCCAGCAGCTGCAGGTGGATCTTGCGGGCCTCGCGGCATCGCCGCCATCGCCAGGCGGCACAGTTCGGCCATCTGGCGCGGCGCCACATTGGCCGTGACGCTGACATTGCCGTGCCCGCCCATCAGCATCGAGGCGATGGCGGTGCCGTCATCACCCGAGAAGATCGAGAAGTGCTTGGGCGCGTTTTTGATCAGGTAGGCGGCGCGTTCGATATTGCCGCTGGCTTCCTTCACGCCGAACACACCCGGCAGGCTGGCGCAGCGCAGCGTGGTCTCGGGCTGCATATCGACGATGGTGCGGCCGGGCACGTTGTAGAGCATCATCGGGATGTCCACGGCCTCGGCGATCGCCTTGTAGTGCTGGTAGATGCCTTCTTGCGAGGGCTTGTTGTAGTAGGGCACGACCGAGAGCGTGGCGTCTGCGCCCACCTGCTTGGCATAGTGGCTCAGCTCAATGGCTTCCGATGTGGAGTTGGCGCCGGTGCCAGCCAGGATGGGCACGCGTCCAGCCGCGTGCGAGACCGCCGCGCGAATCACCTCGCGGTTCTCTTCCATGCTGACGGTTGGGGATTCACCCGTCGTGCCCACCACACAGATGCAGTCGGTGCCTTCGGCGATGTGCCAGTCAATCAGGCCGCGCAGGGCCGGGTAGTCGACGCTGCCATCTTCGAGCATCGGGGTGATCAGGGCGACGATGCTGCCAACAATCGGTTTCATGAGGGTTCTTTCTTGCAATCCGCCGATTCTACTCAGCGCTCAGCGGCTGGGTCGTGAGCTCGGCCGCATGATTTTTCGGGCACAGCGCAGCAACGCGCCGCACACCATCGGCCGTGATCATTGCGCCGAGCCTGGCGGCGTCAGGACCCGCCCCTGCTTCACGCGCAGATAGATGTGTTCCAGCGCGCTTGGGTCTTCCAGCGGGTTGCTGGGCAAAACGAGGAAGCTGGCCTCGCAGCCCGGCTCGAAGCAGCCCAGCTGGCGCTTGGGGAACAGGGCGCGCGGCGTGTCGACGGTGGCAATGCGCAGCAGCGTGGTCGCGTCCAGCGCGCCCAGCGCGCTCAGATAGCGCCACTCGGCCTGAACCGTGTTGTTGAAACTGTCCGAGCCCAGCAGCAGAGGCACACCGGCTTGGGTCAGTGTTTTCAGATTGTCGGCCTGCAGCCGGCGTAGCGCCGCTTGCTGCTCGGGCGTGGCTTTGAACAGCGCGGCCGCAGCCGTGGCGGTGACCACGCTCACCTTGCGGCGCGCGGCCTCGGCCGCTGCTTCCGGGCTGATGCGGTAGCGCTCAAGTGCCACGCCCTCAGCCATCAGATAGCCAGGCAGATGGTCAATCACATCCACACCGCCTTGCACCGCCGCTGAGAAGTCCGCTGCCGTTTCAATATGAGCCCAGACGCGCAGACCCTCCTGATGCGCCCGCTTGACGATGGCGCCCACCAGCTCGGGCTTGATGCCATAGCGCCCAAACTGGCGCGCATCGCCACGCAGCTCAGGGGCATCGCTGCGGTTGAGCATCAGGGTCAGCATGTCCGATTTGCGCGGCGCGACCAGGGGCCACTTCTGCGCCAGCTGGTCGGTGCTGTCGACGATGAGAATGCTCTTGTCGATGACATCGGCCAGCTTGGCATTGAAGGCGGCCAAGGCGGTTTTGTCAGCGGCTTTGTCTGTGCCTTTGTCGGCCGCGGCCCTGTCTGTGACGGGCCGTGGGCCCACCAATTGCGCCAGCGGATAGCCGTCTGGCGCGCTCAGGCAGGCGGTGTTGAACAGCACATCCGGGCTGTCGGGCTTGCCGCTGAGATCGCGCAGCGGGCCCACCGACTTGGGCTCGCCGCACAGCATGGCCGCGTAAAACACGCCGTCGCGCAGATAGCTCTCGCGCATAG